>PNEQ01075384.1:0-20206 GCA_003012365.1 Medauroidea extradentata
TTAAAAATAAACCAGCTTAGCCTACGATTTGAGAGAAGGGGGGGGGGGAGTTGATGAGCTACCTTCTTCTTCATCCTATCCTTCACTCATTCAACCCGCTTCTCCCTGGCTGCTGAAATACTCCAGACTCGTGGCACATGGGTACGTGTCTTACCGTAACTGTATCTAGCTCACAGTGCAGGAGGAAAGCACAAAATCACGTGATCATCATATCACACAACACAGCTACAGGCTGTCGCACGCTGTGCCATTCCTGCCTTCCATTCTTCTTTTCCTCTCTCTTTGTGCGCATCACACACACACACACATACACATTCGAACTCAAACGCCGTGCACAAGCAGACAGCAAAGAAGCCTCAAGGTCAGCGTGACATGGGCCTGCGCATTAACAGAAACAAAACCAGGGCTGTACAACGCCACACGGTGCAGCGTTATTCTTAGATTTCGCACACTTTACTGACTTCTCTATCTAAATGACTTCAAATTACTAGGACTTGATCCCTGTTTGAGTCAGAAAAAAAGCTTCAAATTACAAATTAATCGAATTTTGAGTTAACCAAACTCCATGTAAAATCCTTTCCTCATGTTTGGGACTGAGTGATGGCTTCGATTTGTATAGCTTTCGAATTAATCGAGTTAGAATTAACGAGATTTTACTGTAACATGTATACTTTTTTTATTTTTGAAGACATTTATAAAAAAAAAATATTATTGCTGAAGTATGTACGTCTCGCCAAAAGTAACACGAAGCTCAAGTGTAGCATATTTTTTAGTCAGCTATTATGAGCATGGCATTCGTTATAGCTGTTGGCAGACAAATATATTTTTTATCACAAGGTTTTGGGCTTTACCCCTATGTTATTGCTATGGATTCATGAGCGTATTTTTAATCAATTTTTAATCACAGTAATTTACCAAATTTTTTGCTATTATCTCAGCATTATTTTAATTATACTGTGGACTTGCCAGCCTACTTTATTCAATTTTTATTCATTTTTCATAGCAATTATCACTTTTTGTTCAACTGAAGAAAGAAGGATCCACTCTGAAGCTGTTACAAGTTTTTTCACCAACCATCAATTAAAACTGATTTTATTTTGCATAAATTTTATCTCTTTATGAGGTTTTTTTTCCCTTCCTTCCTGAGAATTATATTGGTAGATAATTTTGGCATTGTTGGTATTCTACTTTAACTAAAGGATTTTGAAACTGTGATATTTGTAGTCAGAAAACAATATTTTGGAAACAATTTAACTTGTCAGGGTAGTAAGTTTTCTTTTGTCTTTGGGTAATTTCATGTTTTTTATTGTTAAAAAAAAAAAAAAAAGATGGTTACATTTTGCCAGTTTATCTACTGGAGTTTAAAATTAAAATTTAGTGATTTTTTTCTTGAAAAATGATTCAAACATAATTAATAACTTTTTTTTTAACAAGCACAACACAACAGACAATTTCCATTATGTTTCTGCCAATTGCTGATAGTACGTAGTATGTCCACATTGTTTTTTATACCACCAATGTGCTGCACAGTGCAGTGGCATTCAAACCACACTATTATTCCATTTTTTTTTTAGATGTGTAATCAATTTAAACCTAAATTTTAAGTTATTTTTCTGCAGATGGTTAGCTATAACTAATATACAAACTAATTATTTATTTTCAATGTACAGTGCATGAAAAATGCTATTAGTGTAAACATGCACATCTGACAAATGACTCGGCAAGAATCAACCACCTTGAAATAAATTTTGTGAACTATACCAAAGTATACTTCAAATTAGTGAGTAATTTGGGACTTTCTTGACCTTTTTCAGAAATAGTGATTCTTTAGGAATTTTGTAAACTAGTACACAGCCTGTATGATTTTTTCAGTACAATGAAAGTTTAGGTCATGTTACAAACTAATAAGTGAAATTAGTGTCCCTTAAAATAATAAAATTTATAATACCGTTTGTACTCTTGTATAGTGTGCCCTCGTGTATAGTGTGCACCACGATTTTTGCATTTAGTTCCAAGGAAAAAAATTTAAGTGCCTTGCTAGCATGTAAAAAAATCATGGGAGTAAGAGACTGTATAGCAGCGCGAGGGAGGCTACTATGGATGGGCCAGGGGGGAGAGAAGGAACCGTGGCTAACGAAGAAAAGAGAGAGGAAAAATGACATCCACACTGGCTAAAGAGGGACAGGGGTGAGCCGTTGGCTCTCCCTCCCTTCTCCACAGCTAAATAAGCTATCAAGGTCTCTTGCTGCCTGCAGCCAGCTCACATGCATGTTGTGCCTGCACAACACTCCCACCCCTCTTGCTGTGCTGTGTATATGCCGCTTCCAGCGTCCCCCCCCTTCTCCCCCTTCCTCATAGAGATAACGTGTCATGACAATAGAGCAAGTTTGCCTTTACTGTCCAGAGCTGAGGAGAAAGCAAGGCTCAGGAATGCGGATGGGGGTGACTACAAGCAGAGGGCGGTGCGGCCCCAACCACAACCCTGCCTTTCTTCTCCCAGGGAGGAGGGGGGAAAGAACAGTGTCACTATTTTTCTTCCTTTCTTTCCCCATGGAAAGATATCTGATCACCAGACCTCAAAATTAACTTCCCATAATTCTTCCGCCCGCCACCCACAAACTTTCCTACAACGTGAAACAAAAGGTTTTTAGCAGCGACAGTTACAGTAGTGAGGAGGGTGAGGATAAAAAGAAAACGAAGAGAAGTAATGATGGAGGAACAGGGCGGTGAGAACATTCTCTCTCTCTGCCACTTTTAACACCCACCAGTTTAGGTAAATAATACTTGTTACACGCTAACAAAAACTCTATGTGGTACTGTGCTCAATGGAAATATCTTGTTCTACAAATTATGTATTAAAATGTTTACAACCAGTACACTATTCAGCACACTCAAAATATTGTTTGTATTGCTACAGTGCAGGCACAATATACATTAATATAAAAATGTAAGCAGTGATAAAGATTGTAGCTACCTCATACTCTTTTTAATTATTAAGTTGTAGAGATTTGTAGTTTGGTACAGCAGAAGTAGAATGTTAATAATACCTTTTAAAGTCTTACTGAAAAATGTCATTTTGTTACAGGGTTGTGTGTGGCTTGCTCGGAGCGACTAAATCATGTCCAGCAGCGACGGGAGGTGACACGACAAGTGGGGAGGACAAGACAAGTACGTGCCCCCCAAACCCCGCCACAGGTTGATAACAATGCTGATGAGGCAGCAGTGGAAGAGAGCAGCGATAAACCAGAAGTCCAGGGAGATGAAATATGGCGAAGTATGGCGCCTGGCACTGAGGAGCGCTCTAGGGAGGATGAATTTCAAGACTACTTGGAGCAGCTACTTATGTGACACATCAAATTTTCTAGGTCTCACAGTATTCTATCACATAGATACTGGTGGTGTAAAACTTATAAAACATTTACAGTAGTTTACAAGAACAAGAACTTTATAAAAATATGCACAGAATTTATGAAAGCAACATACTGAAACACATATACATAGTTTCCTGCTTCATAAACACGTCAAATTAGTCTGTATGAAACTTCATTATTATTACAAAAATGTGTGTTGTAAAAGATGTAAGAAAAAAATGCATGCATTATACAATGTAATATTACATACTGTACTTTGGTGTACAAGCCGCACCGAAAGTGTTGCTAAAAATTTTGTAAAGTTAATCTTTTAAGTATAAGCCATGCTGAATTATTGTGAGGCCACAGTAAGTGCGAGACCAGCTGTTGCATAATGGTAAACTGTGGCAATACCAAACTAATTTGTTTGCTGTTCAGTCTGCCAGTGCCTCACTAGTAGACCTCAATTTGTGGAAACGTGGCAGCATTACAAAAGATAGAATGTGAATAGCTGCAGGGAAGAGTCATCACAACACCACCCACTCTTGTCCAGTTGATTTATCTTATCTGTGCTGCCAGTATCCCTTCCAACTGCAAATTTCTATGATAATTGTTAATAAGAATTTTTAAGGCAACTGGTGCCCTTATACTGGATTATTTTCTAATATAGTTTAACATATAGTGCTGAGCCGATACCGATACCCGATACCAAAAACTGGCCGATATTTCAAGTATCGGAATCGGCCGAACCGATCTCTTGAAAAACCGATACTGAAAACCAATATTTTTCTCCCGGGACGTTTATTATGTATAAATTTAAATAAAACGTTAGCCCTGGATCAGTAGAAATAAATTTTAACTTGTGATATTCTTTAGTTCCAACAGTTTTTAATAATAATTTACTTTACGAATATGCTAAAAATTAAATCTACGCGACGTAAATTATAACCTACAAAACAGTACAAGCGCGACTGAGTTCAGTAAACAAAACTGTTGATAATCAATTATTGCGCATAGATTGCGGTTGCAAGCACAGTCACGAGAAGACAGTACATCGATAGGATCGAACGTGGCAATAATGTTTTTTGTTGCACGAGTTTCTTTTGTCTATGTAAATCTGTATGACAATCATAACGAATTTATATTTTCAAAAAAGCTATTCTAGACTAATAAAATGCACACTTGTGTTAATGTTAGCCGTTTGAAATACAGTTTTCATGTTGTTTTTGTTTACGTGTTCATTTTTTGCGATCGTGAGGTGATTAGGTTATGAGCTGAAAAGGTAAGCTTCTGTGGGAACCCCCTAACCTATTTACGTACGTAAGTATTAACAATGAGTCAGAAAAGTAATGTTTGGACGTATTTTACCATAAGTAAGACGTGCGAAAGCAAGGCGTTATGCAGTATTTGCAAGTGCCTCGTGTCTCGAGGCGGGAAAGACAGCCGCTCTTATTCAACCACCAATTTAAAAAACCATTTGGAAAGAACTCATCCTGTGCAGATGAGAAAACTCAAGTTAGGGCTCGGTGCCACGAAGACATGCGCGGCAACCACGAAGAACGTTTTGGGGCAATTTGCAGAAGCTTCTACTTCAAGGGAAAATACTCATGTGCCAAAGAGTTGTGATCAAGATATTTCTGAAGTTTTCAGTAGGCAAAATCAATTGCCTCCTTCACACAAACGTGCAAAGGAAATAACTGCAATAATTGGAAAAATGATATGCACTGATTTTGTTCCATTTCGTTTTGTTGAGGGTGAAGGTAAGTCTTAAAAATATTAACCAAATTGTAGGGTTGTGCTAACATGCATTTTTTGGTAACGAAATGATAATAAAAGATATTTGTGTATATAAAGTGATACATTTTTGTTTGAAAATTCCCATATTAGTGGAAATATGTGTTTTAACAGACTTTCTTATACCTTGTGTATTTTAAACATATATTTTTAAAATAATTTTTGGTAGTGCGGGGTAGGCTACCAAAAATTTGAAATCATCTGTAATTTCATTTAAGTATATTGTTTCAGGATTTTCCAAAATGATGAAATACTTGGAGCCAATATATAACATTCCCCACAGGACTGTATTTTCAAGAGAAGTAATACCTGAGCTGTACAATGTCGTGGAAGCTCGAGTGAAAGAGATTTTGAAGGATGCAGAACACATCAGCTGCACAACAGATATGTGGTCGTCGGTGGCAAATGACGATTATTTATCATTGACATGCCATTTCATTACAGACAATTTTGAGAAAAAAAACATCAGTTTAGAGGTTATACCATTTAGCTACACATACCATACGGCACAAAACATTTGTGATTTCATCAGTCAGTGCTTAGAAAGCTGGAAAATAAGGGATCGAGTTCATCTTTTGATTCGGGACAATACAGCCAGTATGGTACGTGCGTGTGAATTGCTTCAAATTACTAGTGTTGGCTGTGTTGCACATACATTACAACTTGTTATAAAGGACTCTTTATTCTGTGAGAAAAGTGTATCAAATGTGTGTGCAAAAGTTAGACGTGTTGTTGGCTATTTTAAACATTCTGCATCAGTTAACAAACTCTTAACAGACTTCCAGCAGGCAAACAGCATCCCATGCCATAAGTTAAAGCAGGACGAGCCAACCCGTTGGAACAGTACTTAGGTAATGTTGGACAGATTTCTAGAACAACGACGTGCAATTTCATGTATTGGACCTGACATTAATTTGAACATAGAGTTCACAAATGGCGAGTGGGATCTGATCAGTGAAATTGTTGAGCTCTTGAAAAATTTTTTTTATTCTACCCAAACTGTGAGCAGTGAAGAAACCCTCATTTCAGAAGTTATTCCATTAATTAATGGTTTGAAAAATCATTTGACCTCATGCAACCTAGGAAACAAACTCAAATCTGTCACAAAAAACATGGTACATTCCCTGAACACTCGGTTTTCAAGTATGGAAACCAATATTCATTACAGCTCTAGCACACTTTTGGACCCTCGTTTCAAACACTGTGTGTTTAGCAACGAGGAAAACATCAATGCTGCCAAATCATTTCTCATAAATGCAATGGGCAGTTTATCCAACAACGACCAAACCAAGATTCAGTCAACATCTGCCACTGCCTCCACCACTGAAACTTCCTATAAGACAACTCATTCAATTCATTTACTGTACGAAAATCTTATATCAGTAAAAATGAGTCTGTTTCAACTTCTGCATATCTGTTGCCCGCTGAAGAGCTTAACAGATATCTTACAGAGCCCCTTTGTGGAATGAGCACAAATCCACTAGAATATTGGAAAACATAGTCAAATTCAATTCCTTCCAAAATTGGCACAGAAATATCTGTCTGCTCCCTGCGGCTCCGTAGCATCAGAGAGACTATTCAGCACAGCAGGTGCTCTGTGCACTAAAAAAAGAAGCTCGATCAACCCAACAAAATTGCAGAAAATGATTTTCTTGAATAAAAACTCAAAACTTCTCTAATACTGCCAAGTACAGAATAGGTTCCAGCAAAAACTGTGTTCTTTGTCAGTAAATATTTTTCTTTAATTTGAATGTTGTGTCAGACTGTGGTGGTAATGTATTGTTATTTAAATCACTTTTTTTTGTGAAGTAAGATTAAACTCTGTAGCAGTTTTCAAGATCCAAGACATGATCAGTAAGTACGTAAACAATTTTGAGTTAACATCATGTTGAGTTTTTGTGTGTTGCTTAGTAAATATAGATTAGATCTACTTAAAGTAAGTTTTAATTTACGCTGTTCACTTTAAATGCCAGTGTTTAGTACTTTCCATTTAATTTCATGAATATTCTACAATTTTTTCAGCTGTATTGTAAACTATACCGTAGTGTATCGGTATCGGCAGTATCGGCTCCGATGTATCGGATCGGATCAGATCGGTATCGGTAAAATCCTGTATCGGCTCAGCACTATTTAATAAGTTGATATATTTTACACCTTCTCCTGTATATTTTTGAAACTGTCAGTTGTGGAGACTAATTTTCTATTAATACTAAACAAATACATATAATAATAATAATAATATTAATAATAATAATAATAATAATAATAATAATTCTTAACTTTCAGAAAAATTACACAATTTATTTTGAATGGGGAACATTCACATTTTGTAGAAATGTCTTGAACTGCTCAAGATGCTCTTTTACACACATATAAATGTAACTATTAACTTTTTATCCTGTGGAAATCGGCATGAATTGAGTTGTTTCAGATTAAAAACAGTAATTTAGCCGGGCATTATCACGTGACTGCGAAACACTTTCTTACTGGTCTGACGTCACACCTTAGTATCCTCATCCGCGCTCCGGCTGCACTCATGGCAGATAAGCTATAAACGTTTTGTTTATTGAACTTGCAGGAAGAAATGGAAGGGCTTTTTATAAAAGTACAAAGTGATAATCTGCCCCGAGTTGATTCTGATATGATATAAGACTACAGTGAACCCTCGATAACTCGGACCTCGATGTCCCGGACTTTGGATAACTCGAACAGAATTTTTAAAAAATTTTAAAAAAAATTTAATCATTTTTAATTTATTATTTCTTGGTTAAAAGACATAAAAAATCGTTTCTGCTGGATTTAAATTCATCACATTATATTTTAGGACAATATTAAACTTTATAACGTAGTCGTCCATCGCTACTTAGCCTTTAATAATCCCACAGTAAATATCTGGCAAGTTCCGTGTGATAAAATGTTGCTAGCGAGGTGCGCGACGCGCGAGTAAAGATGCAACGCAGCAGACCGACCACTCACTTCATCTATCCTCCCTCTTTGTCCTGCGAGTCAGGCACGCACGTGTGTCGTAAATAAACACTTTGGTGTGGTGCTTGTGAAATGTCGGTAACTACGGGTTACAATGACACATGAACGGAAAATTATTTTGTTCTGGTATGTACAATGAAATCAGGGTTGCAAAACAAATTGTCCCGGACATTAAAAATAAAAATTAAAAATCATTGCTTTGCATTGCGATGTAGAACAATTGGTGAGAGGGTTTTACGCCCCTTTAACAACGATATTTTCAAGAGCCGATGTGGGTGGTGAAAGAACAACACAACATCCATGCCCAAGCCGGACACGATGAGTCACGCTCGCTGGTTGATGATGCTCTGTTGATAATGTGACAGCGTCTGGAGAGTTGTAACGTTTTAAGCGTGAATCAGATTTGTTTATAAACTACTTCACGGGAAATAATAGCGTACATGTAATGGAGCCTAAAAGGTAAACGTCTTATGCGGGATGATTTTAAACGATTTTCGTTGAGTGATGCACATGAATGGATTAACAAGATTTTGTTGTCTTAATTTTTCCATGTTTACTATACACCGACAAAATCTGTTTCTTTATTTTAGAAGAAATGGTCACGTTATGAACGAGTAAATATAGGAAAAATTGTACATTTGTTATATTCTACACTAAAAAAATTTAGAAGGTATATTTTTTTAAACCCCTCATAATGGCCGCACCTCATTTTTGGGCCTAAAATTTGTTCAAAAATATGCGGCTATTGCGCGAGTAAATACGGTAACTCTGTAGAACATTATTAAAATTTTATTGCTTTATAATACAGTATGACAATTTGTGTAAGAATAAAAATGTAAATTATGTGTTCTATGATGCAATTTACATACATAAAATTAAATTTTTAAATTAGTAGTGTTAAAATGTGTTCACATAATGTACAGTGACCGAGGAGGATTGTTAATTACAGTACCGTTTTTATTAGTCTATACGAGGAAAATTATTTTTGTAACTTGGTAGGAGGGTACTATCAGGCTAGCAGTTGGCTGCTGCCCCTACGCTGTGACATAAGGACGTAAGGTATTTTTCAATGTAAACATCTTGTGTGAGATGCGTGTGGTCACGTGCGGCGTTTGTATTGCATGAGACTACCGGTTGACCTTCACAACTTCCGCTCGCAACCTTCCTAGCTTATCTCCAACGATCATTTCTTATCTCTGTCACATGTGCACGCACATTGGCTGTCTCCAGCCAGACGAAAACGTTTATGTGATAGAAGGGTGCCTTGGTGCCAGCTTCTAGCACAGAGATAAAAAAAGGATCAGCCAGAAGTAGCAGCATAAAAAATAAATAAAGATGCGACTGCCAACATGGTTTGACATTCTTTTATAGTCCTCCCTGTTAGCGTTAATTTTCCCACTGCATACGATAGTTACGTACAACAGTATTTATTGCAGCCTCTTTTGCTTGTAGAAATGATAGCGTACTAATTTCTTCACGTTTCTTGCGTTTAGTAACTGATTACCCCACCTCCCCGGACACCCCTCGATAACACGGACAAATCGTAACTCGGACAGCTTCTTCCCCCTTTTAGTCCGAGTTATCGAGGGTTCACTGTATTTTAATTCCAGTTATGTCATTGGTGCGGAAACGAAAGGAATTAGATTACAAAGGCAAGTTACTCATTGTCAATTTATAAAGTACGGTACATTACCAACAAACAACATAAAATGTACATGTGAGTAGTCATATTTAGTATGACACTACTCAAAATGCTGTACTGGTGTGAAAAACAGTTGCCTCGCAATATAATGAAGTACAGGTACTGAAAGCCATAACCGTTCGTGATTTGCATTACGGCAGCACCATTCATGACTGTAGGAATGTTACTTAGAAATGGTTTTTACTTGTAGTGACAGATTATAAGCCATACATGAATCATAAAGCAGGGATGTAGCCACGTGGGGTGGCATGGGTCGGTAAAACCCTCACTTTGAAATTGCCAACCCACACTAATTTTATCCAAAGGCCATAAATTCCAGCATATATGGCAAGGAATGTTATCTCCTTGTTGCGCTAAGCAGTTTTTGCCACCTGGCTGGAGCGTGAGTGATGGTGGGAGGGGGAAGAGCTACACTAGACCCTCCAGCTTACGAATACTGATGGTTCCATTATGACATTTGTAAAATTGCTACCTTCCGAAAATCAATGGAGGCCAAATTTGCCCTCCACCATTTTACCAAATTTTCAAATTGCATTTCTTCTGCAAAGTATATCCAGTGGGGTCCCGATTTTGGTAGCGTTTTGCGGGAAAGTAAGACAAGTTATTATTAAAATATAAATTTATATCACAATACTGATGTCTTCTGATTAAAAGGATACCACTGAACGGTAAATATGACCGACCCATGTCCTGGAGAAAAAAAAAAAAGAGAACATAGAGCACCAAGTGTTTTCTTGCATACACATAGTCTGACATCCATATCGTTACACACGAAAAATGGCAAATAATAACTGAAGTTTAAATTTATATCAATCGACAGACATCTTCCGATTAAAATCACACCCACGAACAATTGATATGACCATTCCATGTCACAAAAAAAAATAATAAAACAACAAGCACGGATGCCTGCTTGTGTTTGTGTAGTCTTGATGCTCGTAGCACTGCGTGGAAAAATACACCTATAAAAGATTACAAGACTCTTGTCAAAAGAAACTAAAATTAATGTCGCACGCAAAATTTAATTTTCGGAAGTCGCGAGGCTGGTGTACTATCCTTTGCAACACGAAAATAATGAACTTAAATTAAAAAAGTCAAGTGAAATTTGAAGACACACGTTTGAGCTGGACTACGTTTTGGTACTTGTGCCCTTTTAACGATGGCATATCCAGATATTGAGTGTGTACGGCGAGAGTCGAGTTAATGCAAAAACGGCGCCGTCCAGAGTTCAAACTAAGTCACGTATGTCATTATTACCCGTTGCGCAGTCGTGTTTGCTGTACAAACGCTTACCCGGCTGATGCGTAGAGCCGATAATGCGTCCCCCTTCTTTCTTTTTATCTCGCATTCATCTGCTTGTGCGCGCGCACACACACTCATTCTCTGTCTCTCTCCCCACCTCCCCCCTCTGCCACGGCGCAATACTATTAGCGACCCTCTTGTATCATCTTTGAAGCAGACAAAGGTAAACATGCGTCAATCACCTATATCACGGATAAATTCCATGAAGCCGATTAAACCATCGGCACCAGAAACCCTACAGTCTGGAGGAAATTGCAACACAAGAAGTTTCTCATTTCACCAGAAAAATTGAATAAACTACTAAAAACTCCCAAAGATCGAAAAATAACACAGTGGTTGTGTGCGGGTAGATGCAGGAAACGAAAAATCCTGTTGTGCACACAGTAATAGATTTTATCTTTACCCGTGTTAGTACTGTATTTGCCGGCATATAAGAAGACTATTTTTACATATTTTTGGCCTTCAAAAATGGCTACTCGTCTTAAGGGCGCGGCTACCGCAATTTTCAACACCATTATTTTATTTTTTATTTGCACCAGACATTTTTTTCCTTATTTTAGACACAAAATGTGACTAAATTTGGCTCTTATGAAATTTTTTTATCTGTCATATTTTTCGCGTAATGGCTTGTTAAACTTATATTTTGCATGTTTCCGTTTTAACGATCACACTAAAACCAACTGATACACCAAACTCAAAAAAATCACAGTGAATAAAAACATTGCAGGCTACAATGACATGCTCATAAAAATAAATAATAAAAATTATTTGAATTAAAAAAAAAAATGCTGAAACTCAAAATTAAAATTTTAAAAATTCAATATTTTTTTAACATTTCTGGGAAAGGAAAAAAAAAATTGTCTGTCTGGAATTTCAAAATTAATAATTTACTTTTTTTCAAGATTTTGTATCTTCAAAACCATTACTCATCTTATATGCGGGGTCGTCCTATATGCCGACAAATACGGTATATGCGTGAAAGTGAGCTGATAATGGCTATGGGAAGGGGAGGGTTCCAGGTTAGGTGTCAGCAAGTTATTTTTCCGCCAAGAAGGTGAGGCTACAGATTGACATTTCCCGGGAAACGAGTTGCAAGTTGTTTTACACGCTAATGTTTGGGAAGAGATGTGGGGGGACACTTTTTGTTAAAATAAGGGTGTTTATTTATAACGGATCTACAGAAGTCGACATAAAAATTATATCTTTTTTTTTATTTAGTATGTTACAATTTTTTTAAAGTAATCCACACTCCCAAATTCCTAGCTACATCCCTGATAAAGATTCTGATTCTTTTAATTACAGTAGGCCTACCTTGAAGTTACGCTACCATCGCAGGCACACTCACTCCTTGCCGGTGGGGCGGGCGTAACTTGGCTGGTAGGGCTATCCCAGCGGCCGCCACGCGAGTCCGGTTTTTGCGGTGCAGTGGCAGCACTCTGCTCATTTGGTATCAAATACAGGATGTCCCGAAAATACCTTCCAATATTTACACAGGTTATAGTGTGCAACAAAGTAAGAGAAAAACATGTTGCGCACTGTTCACCTAAACTCAATATTAAGGGTGTTATGACCAGTTAAAAATGAACGTTTAAAACAGTATTTTCCCAAAATATGGGAAACTACACTATATACAAAAACAATATTGTCAGCATTGCTTAATGCTATTTGGATCTTCAAACCAACAGCATATGGTGCTTGATATTAATGGTTCGGGATAAAGTGAGCACTCGAAATAACCCTGCTAAAGTATTATTTTCAGACAATTTGTATCTTTCCGCGCGTAGCAGTTATCGACGGGACATGTCTTAACTTCTCTGGGCACGTCACTTAATGTATGTGCTTGTACAATAAATAAATGTTGGAGTGTTGTGACCATTTCTGTTGCTTAAATGTTTCTTGCAGGACGGTGATGAATATTTTTCTCCGGTGTTGCAGTCAAAGTGCTTGTGCACTGAGGTACTATGCACCATTTAAAGTTTTTATGATGATTTACTTTATATTTTCTGTTCCCGTGACGTTAAACCCTTACCACTGGGAGTAAACTACCGCCACGACCCATGTAAACACAGGCGGCAGGCGAGCGTGTACTAAGGCGTGATATCACGAGCGGCTCAGGCGCGCCAGCCGTTTCTTAGCGCACATTCAAAATGTGATATTTTCATTCGGTCATAACTTTCACATTTTTCAACTTAAAGCTGCAATATTTTATACATATATTTGTACCGAACTGGCTGTGAAACCATCGCCAGAAAAAAATTTGAATGTTGCCCATTAGGTGGTTCCATAGAAAAACCAGTTTTCAACACATCTATGTTAGGTTTTTGCAATATCTGCACTCGTGTAGGAAAAAAAACTGAATAGGAGCATGTAGCAGGGTGGTAAGGGGGAAAGAGGTAGGGGTGGGAAAGTGGAGGAAGGGCAGAAAGAGGAAGAAAGGGAGAGGAGGAAGAAAGGGGGAGGGGGAATGAGGGAGGGAGAGGGAGGAAAAGGAGGAAGGGAGGAAAAGAGGAGTGGTGGGGAGGGGAACAGAAAGAGGAGGAAGGAGTAAGGAAGAGGAAGAAGTGGAGAAAGGAAGGGGTGTTGGTTGTGAAGAGGAGCCTTGGCATGTTGAGGAGGGGAAAGAGTAGAGAAAGGGGAAGATGTTATAGTGATGATGAAAAATAGCATTAAAATACCTTTTTTGTAGCATTTATTTTTGGTCCTGTAGCATTAATTAGCATTAAAATTTTTTTTTTTCACCAATATTACGGGAATTCACTAACTACTCACTTGTTTATTGCATATATGATACAACGCAAACATTCACTACTTAATTTGCAACAATATAAACATATAAAAATAATTACCTACAGACACAACATACATTTGCAAAAATTACTCTTGAAAACTAAATCCACTTTATAATAAAGACTCATCCATTTTGTTGAAGGAAAGCATTGAACTCGTTTCCACAGTTTGTTCAGTCATTCTTGTTCTCCTATCTGTCACAACAAAATTGTAGCTGCTGAAAAATCTTTCAGCATCTACACTGCCGAAAGGAGACCAAACAATTCTCAGTGCTGCATCTGCCAACTCAGAGTGCTTAATTTTTACAGCAAGCAACAGCTGAATCACTTCATCACTGAAATCTCAGTCTTTCAAACTTGTAACTGCCTATGAAAGTAAAAATACCCATAAAAAAATACATTGGAATAAAGTTCACAGAGAAATGGCATTCTTTTTTTTTTTTTCTTCTTCTTTCTAGTTGTTTGTGATCAATTTGTGATTTCTGTCCAGCAATGGTAGGATTGAACAGAATCCCTACATCTTCATAAAAAAATGTTTGTTGGATTATTTTCAGTCATGTGGCACGTTAATACTTCCAGACACTTTTGCATGCATGACTTTAACTGAGCTTTCAGTTCTTATATTTTAACAGTAGGTTTGCAATTGTTTAACATTTTATCTGTAGTTTGTGGAAAAGTTCCAGCTGCATATCTATGAAGGGAGGCCTGCAGAGTCGTCAACTCATCCCATATTTGGGCATATGGATAAGCAGAACCCTCCATGTGTCTGTAATCAGTCACTTAAGCTTGGGACACACTTCAGTGACACACAATCTGTAACTTAAGTCTGTGGGCTAAATAGCTGTCTTTAAAGATTTTGAGCACACCAGCAATACTGCTATTTGTGAACTCGCTTACTGAAAAAAAGTTCACAATAGCATCAATGTACTTGTCCAAGTACTGAACAGAAGTGAACCACGAGTTCCACCTCGTAATAACAGGAATAGGAAACAAGGTCACTGGAAGGCTTTTGTGGTTTTCTTCCAGGAAGGCCAGATATGCATTTTTAATTTTTCATGAATGGAGGAAAGCCAAGCTTTGTCACTAGTGTGTTTAGTTCGTGAAAGATCTCGAGAAAACAATCACCGACAAAATGAATGCAACAAGGTTATGTGCCCAGCACTGGAAGTGAAACAAATGGTTTCCTATGACAGTTTTTAGGGCAGTAAAACATGTACCCATGTATCGGGCAAAGTCTGACGCAATACCTACCACTTTTCATAGTCAATGTTGTACCTTGTGAGGGTATCAAGAATAGCTTGACTACATGTTGTGCCACTTGCAGTGCTGAGAAAAGAACAGCTTGCGCTGCAGTTGCTGACTGCGTACGAAAAAGTACCGCAAACACACATCTGCCACAGGAATCCGTAGTTTCGTCAACCACAAATGTAATTTTTTTGGTTCTGAACAGCTTTCTCAATATTTTTCACCATCTCCTCGCTCACAACAGGAACATATTCTTTCCTCAGTGTAGTAGATTTTGGCAAATCTCCAGAACCAGGAATATACCTACAGAATTTTTAATGCCAAGTGTTAATATACAACTCACAAAACTTTAGTATACAAGCCAACATGTAGGCCTAAAACAAATACTGTATTTACTCGTGTATAACACACATTTTTATTCCAAAACAACTGATAAAAATTCAGGGGTGCGTACTATACACAGAAAATAGAAAAAAAAAAAATATGTGAAGAAAAGGACAGTGGTCAATTGGGTGGGGCAGGGGAAGGTGGGGAGAGGGGGTGAGAAGGCGAAGTTAAAGCCGTAAATTGAGGTGTGTCAAGAGTAGGAAGCAGAGAAAAAAAAAAGGCCAATGGTTGGTCTTTGGGGGGGGGGGGAGTAAGAAGTCCTAAACGACGGGGGTGTCAACTGTGGGCGGCACCATCATTACTCCTCTTCCTTTTCTTTTTCTCCCCTTTCCCCTCCTCTCTTGCTCTGTTGTAACGGTCCTGCTAAAACCCTAAAAGTTAATTTTGACTTCTCATGATAAGCTATCTTTCCACGGGGAAAGAAAGAAAGAAAGAAAAATGCATAATTGTTTTCCTTTTTCCCCCTTCCCCATTCCAACCTGGAAAAGCTATTTTACGGCTCGTGAGTTCGTGACCAGCTATCTTTCCATGGGAAAGGAAGGAAGAAAAAAGTGTCATTCTTTTTTCCCCTCCCCCCCACCCCAAACACACCTGGAGAGATAAAAAAACAAAAAAGGCAAGCTTGCTGCTGTCACCACATGTTATCTTAGGGAGGAGGGGGGACATGCTGGAAGCGGCTGGCACAGCAGAGCAAGAGAGAGGGAATTTGTTCAGGCACAGGGAGCGAGGGCTGGCAGGCAGCAAGCAACCTTGGCAGAAAGACAGCCACCCCACCCCTTCCTGGCTTGCCACCACCCTCTCTGCCTTCACACTCTTAAGCTGTGTGAATGTTATCTTTCCTCTCTCTTTTATATGTTGCCAGTGACATTTCCTTTCTTCCCCCCCCCTCCTTCCTTGACAGTTCTATCATAGCATCCCTAGTGCTGTTTCACTGGCTCGCTCAACTCATCCTCTCTCTCTCTCTCTTTTTTTTTTTCACATACTAGCGAGGCACTAAAAAGTTTTATTCCCTGTAACTTGTTGCAAAAATCGTGGTACGCACTATACACGAGTACAATAAAACCTCTCTATAAACCCAAGAATAGGGTCTTTATATAGGGGTGGCCTTAATAAAGAGTTTTAATTGTACAGTAAAACCCTTATTTTAAAACCCCACAGTTATTGAGGAAACGGTTGTTATAGAGAGGTGGTTGTTATAAAAGGGGTTGTTATAGGAGGGTTGTACTGTATATACGGTAAAAGGAAAACCAACTTAACTTAAAGTATGTCCTGTAATGTTTCTAAGGTGTGTACTACCGTCTGTGAGTGTACTGTATGTGACTGATAGTAAACTTATTGAACATAAATACTTATGCACTGTTATTGGTGCTGTTAGACTCCAGTGGTGGTAGAGATTGAAGTAATGATGAAATTGGTGTAGTTGTAGGTTGGTAGGTGGTGTAGCTGTAGTTACCTTTCTTACCATTTCAGTTTAGCTCTCTCCTCTTTTAGCAGCGTAAGTACAACAGCACCTAGCAAAACATTTAGTTCTACTCCCCTTGGAACATCACAGCACACACAAAACAAGCAGAACATATGGAATAAGTAGATGGTAGTAAAACTGATTTATTAACGAAAATTCTTAATTAGCTGACTGATTAAAAAATAACTAAATGAAAAAGAATTAAATTAGACTGGTGAAGTAGTTACTACCACATCCTTACAACATTTAAATTAATGAAATTAGGTGATTTTATAGCTGTTGAAAAGAAGAGTTTATAGTAGGAAATTTATTGAGGTTATTATAAAATAAATCTAGTCCAAGATGGTATTAATTAAAATGATAGAATTTAGACTGTTTCTCCAACTGTTACTGCAGTGTTCACTAGTTAGTTCAGTAAAGCAAGTAATTAAAATATTCGCCAAATTGACAGTTCAGAATAAACATATCAATTATGTACTAATGCTCCGGCATAGCTTAAAATTAAAATCTCAGTGAGGTGAGCATGAGAGCCTTGATACTTTCGGACTTCTGGTCTTAAGAGGCTTGCACAGACCATACGAACGTCGGACTTTAGCTGACAAAAGCCATTTCTCACGGCACCAAAACACTTCAAAGTCAGTGATTACCTGGTCACAGACGTAGCTGATCTCGTGACCAATTAAGACAAACTAAAATTCTGTGTCATGCCGCTTGTGTGGTCCAGTGGCGTCAATGGCGTCACCTTTGGCGTCGGCGCGTCGCCGGCTTAGTTGCTTGAACACTTCAGAAAAAATTTAAGTTATGGTCAGATAACTCTTCCTAAAATGTTATTCCGACCCCTAGCCGTGACACTGCTATCTTGGCCTGCAAAAGCTAACCAAAATTACGATGACGCTCGTGAATTTAACTGTAAAACGAGCGAACGCGAGCTGACACGCCCATTCGCTTCTGTCGCCGGCCAAGAATTCCCTTCGAAGCCTCGAAAAACTTTCAAAAAGCCCGGCTGTTTCTCAAGCCTAATTTGAATACTTACAAGACGTCTGGATTCGAGGCTAAAACGGAAGAAATCGCGATCGAAACGAAAACAAAACAAAAAGAGAAAAACCTACATTCAAGAGACAACAAAAACAAAATAAAATTTAAATAAAATATTGGATGTGAGTCCTGACCTGATAAAATAATGTAAATAAAATTAAAATAGCTAACTAGGAAGAGGCAAATTAACTATCATTCATAGAAAAAATAAGGTGTTACTAGATTGGTATCTCCTATGTTAACATCTTTGACCGAGTACGCCTAGCGATTGTGGCGCCTTGCGACTGGTCATGAACTAATTGTAGCCAAAGATTATGTACCTAACAGAAAGATGAGCAACTCAAAGATTTTTTTTCGTACTAGTAGTTGCACCTAGCGCTCCCAGTGGTCACTCGTGGAACTAACGAAAAAAACTACGCGATGCTAGCGCTCCACATGGCATCTCCGTAAACTAATGGCGGGAATTTTAAATTTATTAATTTTCCATGAAAAAACAAAGCTATGTTAAAACATGCACATTTTAATGCCACGGGTCTATTTGTATGGTATTTGATAGATTTTAATTTTTAAATCCTGATAGAGAGTACACATCACAAAACTGTTACATAGAAATGTTGGAAATTTTTTTTACTACAATACCTTTTTTTTACATAAGTTTGAATGATTCTGGCTAACTATCTAACAATAAGAAAATAATGTTTAGCCAAATCTATTGAAACTTATGCACTGAAAAAACTTGCCAACATAGTACAAACAATTTTCAACATTTATATCTAACAGATATGTAGCAGCTCCCTTGCAGGATTTACAAAATTAAACTCTTTGAAACACCATAAATAGGAACCCATTGCCGTAAGTAGATTGCTGCTGAAGTTCATATTGTAGATACTGTTATACATATCAAGGGAGAATCAAATAATTCTGGGTATTTACAATAACATACAGCACAAGTTTCATGATACAGGTAAAAAAATATATATATATAATACTACTGATGAAAATGAAATCCCTTTATTTCACATTCTTACAAATCTCTCCTAGAAAAATACATTCATTGAAAAAGCAAACGAAGAACATAAGTTTTAATTACTTGGTAGTAATATTCTATATAAAAATATATTGAAACTAACCGATATTCTATATAAAAATATATTGAAACTAACCGAAACATTTATTTCACAAATGAAAAATATTTAGAAAACAAATATTAATAATTCTCCAAAAAAAATAGGTGTGTGTGTGTGCGCGAGAGAATTGTTAAAGTTATGTTAAGAATTATTATTACTACACAATATTTCATACAGTAGTACATTTCCCGTCACTTGCTCCAATAAACTAGGTATTGTACTTTAAACTCTTAATTCTCATGACATCTAAACGTTGGCCTCTATAAAGAAGCCACATACAAATAACAATATTTCATGTAAATCACACATTCATTAAAGTGGTAGTTCTTGACATCTGAGACATGCTACATGAAAATATAGTATTTAATTGCAGTACTTTGGCTGGCATACATTAGTTAGCTTGATAAAAACATTGAACAGTAACGCATGAAACTATTGCTTACTAAAATTTCATATGCTTATGTTTACATCCAACGCAGTAATGTTAATATAACGCAGTAATTTACTGCTATAAGATTATTGTAATAACGTTTATACAAGTACTTATTGAATCAGTACTTACAGATGGGAAAACACATTTTTAGTGCGATTGTGACCTTTTTCTGGCTAGGCCAGCTTCCTCGGGCTGCGAGTGATTGCACACTGCAGCATGGTAGATGGTAAGCGATGGTTGGTAACTAGCACATCTAGCAGCTGAGGGATGAACTAGGGTGTGGTGGGAAATTTTTAAGTTATTATATGTTAAGGAATGATGGCTGTATGGATTTTGTGATATACTGATTAGCTAGTTTCCAGCGCCTACACAATTGTCTGAAGTTTGAACGGTTCTCAACATTCCGGTGTTGTTTGTAACAGGCATCAAAAGAGAGTTTGTGGGAGACCGCATGTGCAGCAACTGGTTTATCTTGCAGGTTTAGGCTGGAACTGGCTATTGCTTGTTTTTACTGGCCCTGTGACCATTCATCCTCCTTCTTAGTGTATTTGTGGTGATTCCAATGTATTCAGCATCCCACTGTGCACTGTAGTTTGGT
>PNEQ01075387.1:0-20338 GCA_003012365.1 Medauroidea extradentata
TAATGTTTCTATCCATACTTATGAGCAGAAGAATCTTTAAAATAATATATGTGTGTTCAAACAATGCAGCTCTCACGACGGTAGCATTGGTTGCCAGTCGTGAGATAAGGTTATTAGTAGCGTTTGTTGTAATCTACTGTTAAATATAAGTTAAGAAGAGTGAGTTAGTTCATAAACGTTGAAAAATTTTCCCAACGCAATGTTAATACCTTTATAATCAAAATTAAAATTATTAAAATTATATTTTTCTACGTTTATGTATGAGCTAAAAACTGTCTAAAACCGTGTAAGTGTAGTCTAACAATGAATTCAACAGAAAGGCTGATATGGCCAGACCCATTATCGTTACCAATGATGTCAGCCGTAAAATTGAGTGATAAGTATATTTACTGTTTGTTGTCATATACTGTTCAATTATACGTAATCCGTACTGACTAAATAAGAGCTGATGTATATTTCCATAGCTTAAATAATACCTTGATACAGCCCATATACAAAAAAAAGTAAATAAATATGTTCTTATGCATACGTATGTTTTTAAGACTGTTTAAAACAATGTAAGTGTGTTCCAAAAATGTCTTCCAGCAGAAGGGCTGGAATCACCACATCTCATATAGTTATAAAGGAGTCAGTCGTGAGTTAAGAATATTTTGAAATATTTTTTGTTGTATTCTGTTAAAATATACGTGTCCCAGAGTGACAGAATAATAATTAACTCTATTCCCAAATATGAGATAACAACAAAATACATATAAATTAAATATATGTGTGTACGCGTATTGCGAGCAAAAGACTGATTAAACCGTGTTAATTTATTCCAACAATGTCTTCGTGCAGAAAGGCTGGAATAGGCAGAACGTGTGTCGTTGGTAGAGGTTTCAGACGTGAAATAGACTGATAATTTAATTTTCAATGTATATTGTAATATTGTGTTTAAATCTACGTAACCCAAAGGGAATGCATAAGAGTTGACGTCAATTCCCAAAGCTTGGATAATCACTGTAAACATATGAATTAAATATATCTGTGTACGCATATGTACGAGCGAAAACTGCTTACAAACCTGTTAGTCTAGTCCAACAATATCCACTTGCAGAAAGGCTTGAAAGTGCAGAACACGTGTAATTAGAAATGATTTCAGACGTGAGATACGAAGATTT
This sequence comes from Medauroidea extradentata, assembly GCA_003012365.1. Taxonomy (NCBI): domain Eukaryota; kingdom Metazoa; phylum Arthropoda; class Insecta; order Phasmatodea; family Phasmatidae; genus Medauroidea; species Medauroidea extradentata. Next base: position 1,161 of record PNEQ01075387.1, read on the forward strand.
CGTTATATTTGTTGTAATATTATGTTGAAATTTACGTAATGCAGAGTGAGAGCATAATTGTTCACGTCTGTTCCCAATGCTTAGATAATAACTTGATAAAGCACATAAACATATAAGTTACATTTGTATATGTCTGTGCCTACGTACGAGCGAGAAACATTTCAAAACTGTGTAAATGTGATTTAACAAAGTCTTAAACAGAAATGTAGGAATGGCCAGATCTCTATCATAAGTATATAGGTATGGCAGTTGTAAGATAGTGTGATAAGAGATTTAACGTTTGTTGTAATATACTATTCAAAAGCATGTAATCCGGAGTGACTAAATAACATTTGATGACAGTCTCCAATGTCTATATAATACCTTTATATCGCCTACATACAATAAATTAAATATTAAATATATTTCTTCGCATACGTATTTGCGAACGAGTCTTTATAACCAAGTTAATGTGGTCAAACAAGGTATTCTCGCAGAAAGTCTGGAATGGCTTTATAAAGCCTATATACAAATAAAAAATAAATATATTTAAACACAAACGTATGAGTGAAGGACTCTTTAAAACCATGTAAGTGTGGTCCAACAATGTTTTCTGGAAAAAAAGGCTGGAATAGCCAGAAATCATATCTTTATATTGAATGCCAGGCGTGAGATAAGAAAATCGCAATATTTGTTGTAATATACTGTTTAAATATACGTTAACAGGAGTAATTTTATAAGAGTTTTCATCTTTCCCAATGCTATTTTAATACCCTGATAGGCTTTTAGCCAATATACATATTAAATTTAAATAGATATGTTTCTACGCATACGTATGAGAGAAAAACTGTTTAAAACCTTGTAAGTGTAGTGAAACAATATGTTCACGCAGGAAGGCTGAAAGAACATATCTCAAGTCGTTAGCAGGGATGTCAGTCTTTTTATAGTGTGATAAGGAAATTATCCTATTTTTGTAACCCTTTTTTCAAACACAAATTAATCCGAATTACTAAGTGATGATTTGAAATTCCAATGCTAAAATAATACCCTCTTATAGCTTATATACATTTTAAACGTTAAATATATATGTTTCTATTAATACGTATGAACGAAAAACTGTTCAATCCAACGTTAGTGTAGTATAACAATGTTTCTTGCAAAAGGGCTGAAATTTGTAGAACATATATTGTTAGCAGGGATGTCAGTCGTGAGATAGTGTTATAAGTAAATTTTAAACATTACTGGTAATATTTAGTTAAAATATACTTAACCCATAGTGAATATATTAGAGTTGACGTAATTCCCTAAGCTTGGTTAATACCTGTTAACAAATTAATTAATTATTTAGTGAACGCATATATACAAGCGAAAGACTGTTTGAAACTGTGCTAGACTTTTCTAACAATGTCTACTCGCATAAAGGCTGGAAAGGCTAGAACTACTGTCGTTAGAAATGATATCAGTCGTGAGATTGTGTGATAAAAAAGTTATTGAATGTTGTATGTTTAGTTTAAAATTCGTAACCCAACGTGAGTATACTGTAGTAGACGTCTATCATCAATGCTTAGATGATACCCTGATATAGTTTATATACACATAAATTAAATTTATATGTTCCTATGCTTACATATGAACGAAAAACTATAAAACCGTGTAAGTGCGGTCCAACAATGTCTTCTCGCAGAATGGCTGGAATGGCCAGAACTCGTATCGTTACCAGGGATGTCAATTTGAGATTAAAAATAATTAGTAACACTTGTTGTAATCTACTGTTTATATATACGTTAATCAGAGTGTGTGCATAAGTGTTGATGAATCTTCCCAACGCTAAGTTAATAACCTAATAGCAAATGTATACGGATATAAATTCTTAAATATATATGTCTGTACGCTTACATAAGCACGAAAATCTGTTTAAAACTGTATTAATCTAATCTAACAATGTCTACTCGCAGAAAGTGGGAATTTGGTAGATCTCTTGTCGTTAGCAGAGATGTCAGTCTTGAGATATGGTGTTTTGAATAATAAAATAACTTATGTAATAATCAGTTTAAATTTACGTAACCCAGAGTGAGTGCTTAAATATTTTTGCGAATTCCCAATGCTTAGATAATAAGATAATATAGAGTACATACAAATAAATTATATATATTTCTCTATGCTTATATATGAGAGAAAAACATTTTAATCAGTGTAAGTGTGCTCAAACAATGTATTCTCGCGATAAAGTGGAACGGCCAGGACTTATGTCGATAGCTGGAATATCAGCAGTGCGATAGTGTGATGATAAGTAGATTTAGATTTATAATTTTTGTTGTAATATTCAGTTATAATATACTTAATCCAGAGTGAATGTACAATTGTTGACGTCAATTCCCAAAGCTCGAATAATAACTATTTACTAATAAATAAAATATAACCGTGTACCATATGTACTAGCGAAAGGCTGTTTAAAACAGTGTTAGTCTTGTCCAACATTACAGAAAGGTTGGAATGGCCAGAACACATGTCGTTAGAATTGATGTCAGAATTTTAATGATTCTTCATTTATAAATAAATAAATAAATAAATATATATATATATATATATATATATATATATATATATACATTTTAAATATACGTACCCCATTTTGAGAGCATTGGAGTTTAAGGTTAATGCGAATGTTTCAGGATACCGTGATATAGCCTATATATAAATAAATTAAATATATATGTTTCCATGCTCACATATGAGCAAAAAACGGTTTAATACCCTGTGAGTGTGGTCCAACAATGTCTTATCGCATTAAGGCGTGATTGGGCAGATCTCATGTCGTTAGCAGGGATGTCACTCTTTTTATAGAGCGATAAGGAAATCTTTCAGGTTATTTGTAACACATTTAATCAAATACATGTTGATCTGTGTGACTAAATAAGTGTTGAAATATATTTCCAAGGGTTAGATAATAACATGATATAGGCTATATACATTTTAAAAATTCAATATACCTGTATCTCTACATAAGTATGAACGTAAAACTTTTTTAATCCGTGTAAGCGTGGTTCAACAATATCTTCTCACAGAAAGGCTGGAATTGGCAAAACTTGTATTGTAGCAGGGATGTCAGTCGCGATATATGGCGATTAGAAGAATTTAAGATTATTTGTTATACTTAGTTTAAATCTATGTAACACAGAGTGAGTGCGTAACTGTTGACGTCTTTTCCCAATGCTTAGATAATACCAAGATATAGCGTATATATGTGTTACATATGTATGTGTCTATTAATTCCTATGAGTATAAGACTCTTAAAACCGGGTGTTGTTCAAAAATGGCTTCAAGCAGAATGGCTGGGCTTGCCAGATCTCATGTCGTATGTAGGGATGTAAGTCGTAAGATGGAACGATGTCTATATATTGTTTGTTATAATATACATTCGATAAATATATATTATCTGGAATGAGAAAATATTAATTAATATTTATATAATATGCTTACACAATACAAAGAAATAGCCTACATACAAATAAATGTTATATATATATATATATGTTTCTAAGTACACATATGAGAGGAGGACTGTTTAAAACTCTGTGTTGTCCAGCAATATCTTCTCACAGATACGCTAGAGTGGCCATTACAAATATCGTTATCAGGGATGTCAGTCGTAAGACAGAGTGATAAGCGTATTTCATGTATTTTGTAATATACTGTTCAAATGTACGTAATCCGGAGTGAATAAATAAGACATTATGTATATTCCCTATGTTCATATAATACACTGACATAACATATATACAACTAAATTAAATACGTATGTCACTATCCTACTTTTGTTCCAAAGAGTCTTTACAACGGCATAACTGTGGCCCAACAATGCCTTCAGACAGAAAGGCTGGAAAGGCCAGAACTATTGTCGTTAGAAAAGATATCAGTCGAGAGATATAGTGTGATAAAAAGAATGTTAATGATTATGATATGTTTACTTTAAATATACGTAACCCAGTGTGAGTGAATTGTACTTGAAGTCTATTACCAATGCTTAGATGATAACCTGATATTGTCTATATAGAATTAAATTATTTATATTTCTATGGTTACATGAGAACGAAAAACTGTTTAAAACCGTGTAAGTGTAGTCCAAAAATATCTTCTTGAAGACATGCTGGAATGGCCACAACTAATTTCGTTATCATGGATGCCAGTCTTGAGATAAAAAAATTGTTAATATTAGTTGTATTTAACTGTTTGGATATACCTTAACCAGAGGTAGTGCATATGAGTTTTTCGGCTTTCCCAGTGCTATTTTAATACTCTGATATGTCTATAGCCTAATATACATATTAAAACCTATTGATATGTTTCTACGCATAAGCGTATTAGCGTAGAATTGTTTAAAACCATGTAAGTGAAGTCCAACAATGTCTTCACGCAGGAAGGCGGGAATGGGGAGCTCTCGCATCGGTAGCATGGATGCCAGTCATTAGATACGAAAATTAGAACAATTTGTTGTAATCTAAATTTAAATATAAATTAACCAGATTGAGTTCATAAGAGATAAAGAAATTCCCAACGCTAAGATAATACCCATATAAACAAACATAAATTATTTAATTTATAAGTTTCTACGTTTACGTATCAACGAAAAACTTTTTAAAACCATGTAGGCCTAAGTGTAGTCTAATAATATCTTGAACAGAAAGATTGGAATGGCCAGACCTCTTATCGTTAGCAAGGATGTAAGTCGTCAGATTGAGTGATAAGTATATTTACTGTTTGTTGTTACATACTGTTCAATTATACGTAATCCGGACTGACTAAATAATAGCTGATGTCTATTTCCATAGCTTAGATAATACCTTGATATAGCCCATATACAAATGAATTAAATGTATATGTTTCTATCCGTACGTATGAGTTGAAGTCTGTTTAAAACCATGTAAGTGTGGTCAAACAATGTCTTCCAGGAGAAGGGCTGGAATGGGCAGATCTCATATGGTTATAAAGGATGTCAGTCGTAAGATAAGAATATTACGTAATATTATTTGTAGTATCCTTTTAAAATACACGAGTCCAAGAGTGACAGAATTATAGTTAAAGTCTATTCTCATATATGAGGTAGTAACAACTTACGTACAAATTAAATATATGTGTCAACGCATACATTCGAGCAAAATACTGATTAAACCGTGTTAAATTATTCCAACAATGACTTCGCGCAGAAAGGCTGGAATAGGCAGAACACATGTCGTTTGCAGGGGAGTCAGACGTAAAATAGACTGATAATTTAATTTTCAATGTATATTGTAATATTGTGTTCAAATATACGTAACCCACAGTGAGTCTAAAAGACTTGACGTCAATTCCCAAAGCTTGGATAATCACTGTAAACATATGAATTAAATATATCTGTGTACGCATATGTACGAGCGAAAACTGCTTACATACCTGCTAGTATAGTCCAACAATGTCCACTTGCAGATGGGCTTGAAAGTGCAGAACACGTGTAGTTAGAAATGATTTCAGACGTGAGATACGAACATTTCGTAATATTTGTTGTAATATTATGATTAAATTTACGTAATGCAGAGTGAGAGCATAATTGGTAACATTTGCTGTAATCTACTGTTTAAATATATGTTAACAAGAGTGAGTGCATACGAGTTGACGAATTTCCCAACGCTAATTTAATACCCTTGAATAGCTTATACATATTTATAAATTATTCAATATATATGTCTCTACGCCTACGTATGAGCGATGATCTATTTAAAATTGTTTTTGTCATGTCAAACATGTTCTCCTCGCAAAAAAAAATGTGCGAACATGGTAGAACTCTTGTTGTTAGCAGAGATGGCAGTCTTGAGAAATGGTGTGAAGTATAATTAAATACTTAATGTAATATTTAGTTTAAAGTTATGTAACCCAGAGTGAGTGCATAAGTATTTATGTCTATTCACAATGCTTAGATAATAAGATATAGCGTATATACAAATAAAATATATATGTATGTTTCTATGCTTACATATGAACGAAAAACTGTTTACAACCATGTAATTGTAGTCCAACAATGTTTGCCAGCAGAGGGCTGAAATGTTCAGAACTCATGTCGTGAGTAGGGCTGTCATTAGTGAGAAAATGTGATAATTAGAATTTTTAAGTTTTTTGTAAATTTTGTTAAAAATATTCGAAACCCGGATTGTGTGAATAAGAGTTGACGAATATTCCCAAATAATATAAAATAAACAGCTACACATATTAAATAAAAATACGTGTGTACGAATATGTACTAACGAAAGACACCTTACATACGTGTTATTCTAGTCCAACAATGTCTACTCACAGAAAGGCTTCAATGGGCAGAACTCGTATAGTTAGAAAGGATTTCATTCGTAAGACACGAAGATTTTGTAATATTTGTTGTAATATTATGTTTTAATTTGTGTAACCCAGAGTGAGTGCATAATTGTTTACGTCTATGCGCAGTGCATAGATAATTCATTGATACAGCTTTTAAACATAATATTTAAGAATATATATGTGCGTGGTTGTCTATGCGTACGTATGAGGGAAAGACTTATCTAAACTGTGTAATTGTGGTCTAACAAAGTCTTAACAAAGAAAGGCTGGAATGGCCAGAACTTCTATCGTTAGCAGGGATGTCAGTCGTAAGATAGAGTGATAGGTATATTAAATGTGTGTTGTAATTTACGGTTAAAATATACGTATTCCGGAGTAAGTAAATAAAAGATGAAGTCTATTTCGAATTGCTAAGATAATACCTTGTTGCAGCCTATATTCAAATAAATAAAATACATATATTTCAATGCATACGTATGAGTGAAAGACTGTTAAAAACCCGTGGAAGTGTCAACAATGTCTTCTAGTAGAAGGGCTGAAATGACCAGGACTCATGTCGTTAGCAGGAATGACAGTCGTAAAATAATGAGATGATAAGTAGAATTTTACCGTTTATTGTAATATTCGTATGAAATATACATAACCCAGAGTGAATGCATACGAGTTGACATCATTTCTTAAAGACTGGGTAATAAGTATTTACAAATAAACGAAATAAAACGGTGTACGCATATGTACTAGCGAAAGCTGTTTAAAACAGTGTTAGACTTGTCAAACAATGTGTGCTCGCAGAAAGGCTGGAAATGCCAGAACTCATGTCGTTAGAATTGATGTCAGTCGTGAGATAGTGTGATACGAAGAATTTTATTGAATGTTATATATATATATATATATATATATATATATATATATATATAGTTTAAATATACGTAACCCAGATTGAGTGCATTAGAGTTGAAGGTTAGTGCCAATGTTTTACGATACCCTGATATAACCTATATACAGATAAATTAAATATATATGTTTAAAATGCATTCATTTGAGCTAATAACGGTTTAACGTCGTGAGTGTGTCTCCAAAAATGTCACCACGTATTAAGGCGGTATTGAGCAGATCTCATTTCGTTAGCAGCGATGTCAGTCTTTATATAGAGTGATATGGAAATCTTTCAGGTTTATTGTAACAGAGTTATTGAAATACATGTTGATCTGAATGACTTAATAAGTGTTGATATCTATTTCCAATGGTAAGGTAATAACATGATATATGCTACATACATTAAAAAAAATTCAATATACCTGTATCTCTGCATACGTATGAACGGAGAACTTTTAAAACAGTGTAAGTGTGGTCCAACAATGTCATCTCACGGAAAGGCTGAAATGGGCAGAACTTATGTTGGTAGCTGGGATGTCAGTCGCGATATACGGTGATAAGAAGAATTTAAAATAATTTGTAACATTTTGTTTAAATTTATGTAACACAGAGTGACTACGTAAATGTTGACGTCTATTCCCAATGCTTAGATAATACACTGAAAGCGTATATATGTGTTACATATATGTGTATCTATGAATACATATGAGTGAAACACTTTTCAAACCGTGTGTTGTTCAAAAATGGCTTTAAGCAGAATGGGAAGGTTTACCAGATATTATATTGTATGTAGGTTGTCATCCGTTAGATAGAACGATGTCTATATATTGTTTTTTTATAATATACTTTTCAAATATATATTATCCGCACTGTGAAAATATTAGTTATTGTATATATTTAATATACATACACAATACCAAGTCATTGCCTATATATAAATGAATTAAATACAAATGTTTCTATGTTTACGTATAAGAGAAAGACTGTTTAAAACTGTGAAAGAGTTGTTCAAAGATAACTTCTTGCAGAAACGCTAGAATGGGAAGAACTCATATCGATAGCAGGAATGTCAGTCCTAAGAGAGTGTGTGATAAGCGTATTTAATGTTTCTTGTAATGTACTGTTCAAATGCACGTAATCCGGAGTGACTAAATAAGAAATGATGTATTTTTCCAAAGTTCATTTAATATAATAATATTGCCTATATACAAATAAATTAATTCCTAATGTCTCCGTCCATACTTTTGTGCCCAAGACTCTACAAAACGGCATAATTCTGGCCCAACAATGTCTTCAGACAGAAAGGCTGGAAAAGTCAGAACTATTGTCGTTAGAAATGACGTCAATCGTGAGATATAGTGTGATAAAAAGAATGTTAATGAATGTGATATTTTTACTTTAAATATACGTAACACAGTGTGAGTGAATTGTAGTTGACGTCTATCACCAATGCTTATATGTTATCCTGATACTGTCTTTATACAATTAAATATATATATGTGTGTTTTTATCCTTACGTATGAACGAAAACTGTTCAAGACCGTGTAAGTGTGGTCCAAAAAAGTCTTCCCGAAAAAGGCTGGAATGGCCAGAACTCATTTCGTTATAATGGATGCCAGTCTTGAGATAAAAAATTGTTAATACTTCTATTCAACTGTTTAATAAATATACCTTAACCAGAGTGAGTGCACATGAGTTTACGGCTTTCCCAGTGCTATTTTAATAATCTGACAGGTCTATAGCCAATATACATATTAAAATCTGTTGGTATGTTTCTAATCATGCATATGAGCGAAGAACTGCTAAAAACCATGTAAGCGTAGACCAATAATGTATTCACGCAGGAAGGCTAGAATGAGAATCTCTCACATCGGCAGCATGGATGCCAGATAAGAGACAAGAAAATTAGTACAATTTGTTGTAATTTAATGTTTTTTAAACAGAAGGATTGGAATAGCCAGACCTCTTATCGTTAGCAAGGATGTCAGTCGTCAGATTGAGTGATAAGTATATTTAATGTTTGCTGTATTATACCGTTCAACTATACGTATTCCGGTGTGACTAAATAAGAACTGATGTCTATTTTCAATGCTTTGATAATACCTTGATACATCCCATATACAACCAAATTAAATAAATATTTTTTCTAAGCATACGTACGAGTTGAAGACTGTTTACAACCGTGTAAGAGTAGTCCAAAAAAGTCTTCCAGCAGAACGGCTGAAATGGGCAGTACTCGTGTCGTTAGCAGGGTTCTCAATTGTTAGATCGTGTGACAAATATATTTTTAATGTTTGGTATAATATTTAGTTTAAAAATACGTAACATAGTCTGTATGTATTAGAGTTGAAGTGTATATCCCAAAGCTTGGATACTAACTATATACATGTAAATTAAATATGACTGTGTACTCATAAGTACCAGCGAAAGAATGACTAAAACTGTGAAAGTCTAGTCTAACAATGACTACTTGACGAAAAGCTTGCCTGAGCAGAACTCATGTTTTTAGAAAGGATTTCAGTCGTGATATAAGAAGAATTTGTAATATTATTTTTCAATGTATGTAACCCAGAGTAAGTGCATAATTGTTGACGTCTATTCTCAATGCTTAGATAATACCCTTACACAGCATATAAACATATTAATTACGTATATATGTGTCTATGCGTACGTATGAGCAGAAAACTTGTCAAAACTGTGTAAGTGTGGTCCAACAATGTCTTAAAGATAAAGGCTGGAATGCCAGATCTCATATCATAAGCAGAGATGATAGTTGTAAGAGAGTGTGATAATTGTATTTATGTTTGTTGTAAAATACTGTTGAAATGCACGAAATCCGGAGTAACCTAATACCATTTGACGACTATTTTCATTGTTAATACAATACCTATATATAAATACTATACACAGAAAATAATATATATAAATATATATATGTGTGTGTATATACATTTCTACGCAGAAGTATGAGCAAAGTACTGTTTAAAACCACATTAGTGTAGTCCAACAATGTCTTCTAGAAGAAGGGCTAAAATGGGCAGAACTTATGTTGTTAACACAGATGTCAGTCATTAGATAGTGTTATAAGTAGATTTTAAACATTTCCGGTAATATTTCTTTGTAATATACTTAACACAGAGTAAATGTATTATAGCTGACGGCAACTACCTAAGCTTGGATAGTAACTATTTACAAATGAGTTAAATATTTAGTGAACGCATATGTACGAGCAAAGACTTTTTAAAACCGTGTTAGATTTGTCCATCAAGGTCTACTCGCATAAAGGCTGGAAAATCCAGAACTCATGTCGTTAGAAATTATGTCAGTCATGTGATAGTATAACAAAAATAATGTTATTGATTGTTGTATGTTTGGTTTAAATATACGTAACCCAGTATGAGTTTAATGTAGTTGACGTCTATTAACAATGCTTAGATATTACCCTGATATAGTCTATATACACATAAATTATATACATATGTTTCTATGCTTACATCTGAACGAAAAACTGTATAAAACCGTGTAAGTGCGGTCCAACAATGTCTTATCTGGGAATGGCTGGAATGGCCAGAACTCGTATCGTTAGCAGGGATGTCAGTTTGAGATAAATAAAAATTAGTAACATTTGTTGAAATGTATTATTTAAATATACGTTAATCAGAGTAAGTACATAAGAGTTGACGAATTTTCCCAACCCTAAGTTATTACCCTTATAGCAAATATACACGAATTATTATTCTTATATACATATATATATATCTGTCTATACGCTTACGTAAGTATGAAAATCTGTTTAAAACAGTATTAGGCTAGTCTAACAATGTCTACTCGCAGAAAGTGGGAATTTGGTATATCTCTTGTCGTGAGAGTGTGCGTTGATTGTTTTTTTTTTATTTTTTATTTTTTTGTAAATTTTGTTTAAAATATACGTAACCCGGAGTGTGTGAATAAAAGTTGATGTCTATTTCCAAATCTAAGAAAGTAAATAGGTACATATAATTTATGTATAAGTGAGTACGAATATGTACGAGCGAAAGACTGCTTACATACGAGTTAGTCTAGTCCAACAGTGACTACTCGCAGAAAAGTTTGAATGGGCAGAACTCGTGCAGTTAGAAAGAATTTCATTCGTGAGATACGCATATTTTGTAATGTTTGTTGTAATATTATGTTTAAATTTATGTAACCCAAAGTGAGTTATTAAATATTGACGTCTATTCGCAATGCACAGATAAATCACTTATGCAGCATATAAACATATTATTTACGTATATATGTGTCTATGCGTACGTATGAGAGAAAAGACATTTCGAAAGATATTATATATATATACATATATATGTCAATATTTTACTACAACAAACAGTAAATAACTTACCGTTTTATCATAAGACTGATATCACTGCTAACGACAGAAGTTCAGGCAAGCCCAGCCATTCTCGGTAAAGCCATTTTTGAACGACATGCGGTTTCAAAAAGTCACCCGTTCACACGTATGCATAAAATTTTCATTTAATATATTTTTATATGGGCTATATCAAGGCAATAAGGAAGCATTGAAAATATACATCAGTTATTATTTAATCACTCCGGATTACATATACTTTAACCGTATATTACAACACACATTAAATATACTTGTCACTGAAACTTACGGCTGACATCCCTGATAACGATAACAGTTCTGGCCATTCCAGTCTATATGTCTGAAGACATTGCTTGATCACACTTACATAGTTTCGAAATTCTATCGCTCATACGTACACATTGACAAATATATATGTAAATATTATGTTTATATGCTGTATCAGTGAATTATCCATGCATTGCGAATAGACGTCAACAATTATGCACTCATTCTGGGATACATAAATTTAAACACAATTTTACAACAAACACTAAAAAATTTCCGTATCTCACGAATTAAATCTTTTCTAACTACACGAGTTCTGCCCATTCAAGCCTTTCTGCGAGTAGACACTGTTGGATTATAGTATCTCAGATGTAAGTAGTCTTTCGCTCTTATATATTCGTACTCACATACATTTATTTTATATTTACCTGGTTATTTTCTAAGATTTGGGAATACACGTCAATTCTTATTCACACAATCCGGGTTTCATATAATTTAAACAAAATTTACAAAAAAATTACAAATTCTACTCATCACACTGTCTCACGAACGACACCCCTGCTAACGACATGAGTCCTGGCCATTCCACCTTATCGCGAGAATAAATTGTTGGAGCACACTTACACTGATTTAAACAGTTTTTCTCTCCTTTGTAAGCATAGAAACGTATATAATTTATTTGTATATACGCTAAATCATCTTATTATCTAAGAATTGGGAATTGATATAATAATTTATGCACCCACTCTGGGTAGCTTACATTTAAAAAAAATGTTACGTTTAATATTTTATTATTCTTAACACCATATCTCAAGACTGAAATCTCTGCTAACGACAAGAGATCTACCAAATTCCCACTTTCTGCGAGTATACATTGTTGTACTAGACTAATAAAATTTTAAACTTTTTTCTCTCTTACGTAATCGTACAGACATATATATTTAAGAATTTATATCCGTATATATTTGCTATAAGTGTTTTAACATAGCGTTGGGAAAATTTGTCATATCTTGTGCCCTCACACTGACTAACGTATATTTAAACAGTAGATTTCAACAAATGTTACTTATTTTTTTACCTCAAACTGACATCCCTGCTAACGAAAAGAGTTCCGGCCATATCAGCTAATCTGTTATAAGACATTGTTGGACCGCATTTACTTGGTTTTATACAGTTTTTCATTAATATGTAAGCATTTAAACATATATATTTAATTAATGTGTATATAGACTGTATCAGGGTATTATCTAAGCATTGGTAATACACGTCAACTGCAATAAACTCTCACTGGGTTACATATATTTAAAGTAAATACACAACTATCAATAACATTATTTTTATCACACTATCTTACCACTGACCTCCCTGTTAACAACATGAGTTCTGTCCATTTTAGCCATTCTTCTGGAAGACATTGATAGATTACACTTACACGGTTTTAAACAGTCTTTCGTTAGTACGTATTAATAGAATATATATATTTAATTTATTTGTATATAGGCTGTTTCAAGGTATTATGTAAGCAGTGAAAACAAATTTCAGCTCTTATTTTGTTACTCCGGATTATGTATAATAAAACAGTTTATTACAACAAACATTAAATATACTTATCTCTCTAGCTTATGACTTCCATCCCATCTAACAATATGAGTTCTAGCAATTCCAGCCCTACAACTTGGAGTAATTTTTGTAAAACATACGGTTATAAAAATTATATCATTATATACTTTTACATAACCCATAGTAAAAATGTTATTTATTAACTGTAGATGAAAATTTTCAACATAAACTGAAAACATTTAACGTTCAGTGTAATGTTAAAATCTTTCTGACTAGATATTTAAACTTGTGCTTTTACAATTTCAATAACGTATGATTAAAAAACTAACACAAGAGTAAGTCAAAACAACCAACTTTGAACTAATCAGAACTTTTAATTCTAGGTCTAAATGAAGAATTACTCTACAATACTTAATTTACAAGCCTAAACAGTGCAACGTTTTGCCATTACAACAAATACATTAAATCTAAATGTCAATACTAACGCAGGTAAACTTTTATTAGTTCTGAGTATTCTGACCTGAATTTCGCAATACATATATGCTCATACATATGCATAGACACACTTATATGTAACTTATATATACGCTTGTAAAATAAAATATTGTGAAACTTTTCTTTCACTTTAATAAAGGATGAGAGAAAATAGAAAATAACCAATAGATATCTCTGTTACTAGAGCTACTGACCAAATGGAAACCAAACGCCTGTAGAAGACGTAAGAAATATATTTAAACAGAATTCACGCAATAGGAAGAATAATAACTTCTACAGACAAATCAGGCAATTAGATAATAAAATAAGCACAAATAATTATAGTGTATGGAATTTCATATTATGTGTTTCTACCGTGGCAAGGTGATTAACTCGGGTACGAACCTGAACATCAATTAACTTACAAACTCGGGTTCTACGTAATTATCTGTATTCTAAACGTTTCATTTTCTTGTTTGTTCCCGGAACAATTTATAAACTTATTTAAACTCTGTTCTAGCTCAGGTTTATAAAATTCAGGTCGATTTTAGGTTTTGTTCATTTGAAGTGAATTGCACCCGTTGAGATATAAGAAGAATTTTTAAGCTGTTCTGTCTAATTAACTAATTTTTCGGGATGTTGGCACGACGGCGTAGTTTGAGCGGGACCACAGTCTATGAAGGTAGAGGTCTTGACAATGAGGAATAAAATGTGACTCCCTTCTTGTCGCCGAGCGCTAGTAGTAATTTGGTGGAAGATTTGACATGTTTTTGTATTTGGCTTAGCTTAAAATGTGAAGTTGTTACCGGAATTGCGAGTATTATATGGGAGAAAAAATGGGAACGCAAATTTGTATTGGAACACATTTTTTTACAATAGTAAAATTTAGTTTTTAAATATTTTAAATGTAGATGCACATTGCAACGATTAGAAAATTTTGCAGGGCACGAAAAAATAGTTTTTGTACGAATGTGTTCACTAAAATAACAATACACAATATATTTCTTCAGACTACTTTTATAAACAGTTCCACACATGCCAATGCATTTATGGACACGGAACATGTATATACTATATAAGCTTACCATATTAACAATATTTTATGTAAATAATTGCAAAAATGTTTAAACGCGAGATGTAAACAAGACAAATCTTCCACCAAATTACTACTAGCGCTCGGCGACATGAAAGGGTCACTTTCTCTTGCTGGAGAGCATACGCAGTGTCAAGACCTCTACCTCTTAGACCGTGGGTGGGGCTTACCGAGGAGGTCTTGTAGTAGGTCGGGACGGTTGCCTCTAGATCATCCCTTGATACTCATTCGACCATATCCTTCTCGTCCTGGGTGGCAACCACTTAATCTTGGTGCTCGTAAGACGATCGCGACCTCTTCACCCTCAGATGAAGCTCTCTTTACCCTCGTTCATCGAATAGTGGACCCGTCGAACTGTAGAACTCGGAGACCTGGACAGCAACGAACACTAAGTGGACTATGGAATGGCATGATCCACGGACTCTTCTTAACTATTCCCTTGAACATCCTTCTTCGGCGTTGACATCGTGTATAATTTCCAATGAAATTCTCCTGGTATTAGTCGTAGGAGTAAAGTGAGAACTTTCTGTCGACGCGTATGAACAATTTAGCGTCTCGTCGATGAAATCCTCAGGTCTTCTTGACTACACGTCTCTTCGACATCATGGACGGGAACGTTCTTATTTTCCATAAAATTTTCTCAATCGTTATTCAACAAAACTACTTCTCTTGTTTTACGTCGCAGCGTTCATTCCATTCTATACTTTCCTCGTAGCTAACCCCGGTTTTTTTTTTTTTTTTTCAATATGATCAGATCCGGTTTTAATTAGTGATGCATAGATATCAAAGCTGTAGAAGTCATTAAAGTTACAAAAACCCAATATCTTATACATTCAATACATAGACGATATAAAATTTAAATACTTTCTGGTACCATGGTAACTATGGTCATAGAATAGTAAATACCTAGGTTGATTGACAAATAAATTGAAATATATACTCATCTGTAACATTGGACAAAATGCTGTGTTACACGCTATGTCATGGTATTATCTAAGCATTGGTAATAGACGTCAACAGTTACGCAGTCACTTTCGGTAACATTAATATAAACTAAATATTACAACAAACATTAAAATCTTATTATTACAATACATCACGTCTGACATCCCTGCTAACAACATAAGTTCTGCCCATTCCAGTCTTTCTGTGAGATGACATTGTTTGTCCACTTTTACACGCTTTTAAATGTTTTTCGTTCATATGTATGCAGAGAAAAAGGTATATTGAATTTTTAAAATGTATTGTATTATCTAAGCAATTGGAAATAGACTTCAATTGTTATTTAGTCACACTGGATTTCGTATAATTTTACCGTATATAACAACACACATTGAATATTCTCATCACTCTATCTTACGACTAACATCCCTTCTAACGTCAAGATATCTGGCCATTCCAGCCGTTCTGTGTGAAGAAATTGTTGGACTACACTAACGTGGTTTTAAACAGTATTTCGCTCATACGCATGAGTCGAAACATATCAATTTAATTTATATATATATATATATATATTGCCTATAAGCCTTTCAGAGTATTAAAATAGCATTGTGAAAGCCACCAACTCTTATGCACGTACACTGGTTAACGTATATTTAAACAGTAGATTATTTCAAATATTACCAACTTTCTTATCTCATGACTGGCATCCATGCTTACAATATGAGTTCTGGCCATTCAAGGTCTTACTGTGAGCAGACATTTTTGAACCACACTTACATGGTTTTAAAGAGTCGTTCGCAAATACGTATGCGTACAAATAAATATATTTTTTGTGTGTTGTTTATACATATAGGTATTACATAATCATTGGAAATAGTCATCAAATGTTATTAGGTTACCACGGATTTCGTACATTTGAGCAGTATTTTACAACAAACATTAAATTCTCTTATCACACTCTAATACAACGACCATCCCTGCTTATGATATGAGATCTGGCTATTCCAGCCTTTGTGTTGAAGACGTTGATGCACCACACACAGTTTAGACACAATGTCTTCAGACAGAAAGGCTGGAATGGCCAGAACTGTTATCGTTAGAAAGGATATCAGCCGTAAGTTTGAGTAAAAAGTATATTAAATGTGTGTTGTAATATGCGATTAAATTAAACGTAATCATGTGTGATTAAATAAGAACTTATTTATATTTCCAATGCTTCCATGATACCTTGATATAGCCTATAAATAAATTAAGTAAATATATATTTCTATGCATACGTGTGAACGGGAGACATTTTAAAACCGTGTGTTGTACAAAAATGGCTTTATGCTGAATGGCTGGGCTGGCTAGAACTTCTACCGTTAGCATTGATATCAGACTTAAGATAAAACGGAAAGTACATTTATTGTTTATTGTAGTATACTGTATATTACTAAATAAGATTTCATGTGTGTTTAAAATTCTTACATGAAACCATGGCATAGACAATATACACTCATATTATATATATATATATATATATATATATATATATATATATATATATTAATGCATACGTATGAGCGAAAGTCCCTTAATAACCACGTTTGTGTGGTCTAACAATGTCTTCACACAGAAAGGATGGAATGGTCAGAACTCTTATCGTTAGAAAGGGTGTCAGTCGTAAGATACAGTGATAAGAATATTTAATGTTAAATTATACGTAATCCGGTGTGACTGACTAAACCCTCAAGTCTGTTTCCAATTGCTTATGTAATACCTTGTTATAGCCTATATACAAATAAATTATATATATATATATATATATATATATATATATACATATATATATTTCACTGCATACATATGAATGAAATACTATCAAAAAACGTGTTAGTATAATCACACAATGTCTTCTAGTATAAGGGCTGAAATGGCCAGGACTCATGTCGTTAGAATTGATGTCAGACGTGAGATAGTGTGATAAGAAGAATTTGTACGATTGTTGTATGTTTGGTTTAAATATACGTAACCCTGAGTGAGTGCATTGGAGTTTACGTATATTACCATCGCTTAGACGATACCCTGATATAGTCTGTGTACAAATAAATTAAATATACATGTTTCTATCCTTACGTATGAACGAAAAACTGTTTTAAACCATGTAAGTGTGGTCCAACAATGTCTTCTCGCAGAATAGCTGGAATAGCCAGAACTCTTACCGTTAGCATGGTTGCCAGTCTTGAGATAAGAAAGTAGGTAATATTTCTTGTAATCTACTGTCTAAATATACCTTAACCAGAGTGAGTGCAAAAGACTTTACGACTTTCCAATATACATATTAAAATTGAATTATTATGTTTCTACGCATGCGTATGAGCGAAAAACAGTTTAAAAGTATGTAAGTGTAGTCCACCATTGTCTTCACGCAGGAAGCCTGAAAGAACAGATGTCATGTCGTTAGCAGGGATGTCAGTCGTAAGATAGAACGTTAAGTCTATTTATTGTTTGTTGTAATATACTCTTTAAATATACATGATACAGACTGACTAAATATGAGTTGATGTATATTAAAAATACTTACATAATACCATGACATAGCTGCTCACCAGTGATAACTATAATTACTTGCTTATTATTGAGCTGCAGTGGACTTTGTTTACCTTTTATAATATTATAAACAATACTCGCTTATAATCAAAGCAAAACATACACATTCAGCTCAGATAATATGAAGTAAACATAGAATATATACGTGTGTCCCATCATAGTCCATATATGATTAAATCAAATATAAATGTTTCTATGCGTACTTATGAACAAAAGACTGTTCAAAACTGTGATAGTGTAGATAAACAATGAATTCTTGCAGAAAGGCTTGAATGGCCAGTATTTAATTTGTTAGCAGGGGTTTCAGTCGTACGACAGTGTGAAAAGATTATTTTTTGTTTTTGTAATATACTGTTCAAATGTACGTAATCAGGCGTGACTAAATAAGAGCTGATGTCAATTGCCAAAGTTTATATAATACCTAGATAATGCTTATATGAAAATAAATTAAATATTAATGTTTCTATCCATACTTATAAGCGAAATACTCTTTAAAATCGTGTGTGTTCAACAATGTCTTTACACGAAAAGGCTCGAATGGGCAGAACTTATGTTGTTAGCGGGGATGTCAGTCGTGATATATTGTGTAATGAAGATTTTAATGTTTGTTGTAATATTATTTTATATTAATGTTACCCAGAGTGACTGCGTAACTGATTTCGTCTATTCCCAATGCTTAGATAACACCCT
>PNEQ01075388.1:9045-20304 GCA_003012365.1 Medauroidea extradentata
GACTAAATAGTAATACAGACGTGAAATGACGTGGCGGCTCGTTTGATATAGGCGAACTTGGCCGCTTATTGGCTGCCCGAGGCTGTAGACTCCAGCCCCGTGTCTGTTTGGCTCCTGCATGTTACTACAGGTTTCCTATTGGCCTGGCTGCCGACTAGCAGAGCAGCTGCCTCACGCTGATTGGCAGTAGGTGTTTCCGGTATGTTGCTGGCCAGGGAAGCCATTTTGCTGGCGTGTGTGACTGAGTTCGCCTTCCTGCCAACTATTTCACTTCTGTATTCCTAAATATTCTGTGCTATAGCCTAGTAAACAATCCACTTTTCCTGCGCTAAATCGCTCTCTCTCTCTCCCTCTCTCTCTTCATTATTTAAATTCTAAGCCACGTGCCAGTTCCACAAGGTCATTCCTGACCAGGGACAACACGTCTGTCCGCGAGCAGGTTAGTGCGACTTAATTTGTTCTATTTCCGTTTGCACTGAAATCGTATTAGCCTCGTTGCATCTGAGAGCAGCTGGAGAGCCATGCAGAGCGAGTACGGACATTTGCACGGTTTAAGATTGCAGCCATGGAGTTCGAATTGGAAGCAACTTTACAACAATTTAATCTCAACGTTTCAATTTTAATATTTTTACTTAACGTTCGAGCGTTGATCGGGCAATGATTCAATTAATATTCATGTGCGTCTTGAAGAAGATATTGCAAAAAATTTAATTTATTGTCTCGCCTACAATTATTTTCGCAAATAAAAAGTACATGGACAACCTTGCTTCTAAATAATACTTAGAGCCATGAGCTAGCGAAAATATTTTTGTTTCACTTAGTTTCAGTATCGTACGTGCACATCGGCAGCTGTGCTTCATGGTTATTGGCAGCATGTCTTTGTTCAGACACGTTTCTCATTTGACTGCACCAATCAGAATAAGATTATTGTGACGCCATATACCTCTGTAATTTGCCGCCATGACAAGTTACGAGCTAAAACATCCAATCAATGACCATGAAGTATACTTATACATGCAGACAAAAACACACACATTATATATATATATATATGTGTGTGTGTGTGTGTGTGTGTGTGTGTGTGTGTGTGTGTGTGTATAGGCTATTTCTATTTATAAAAAACCCTTGCAATACCAGTTTCCAAATAGATTAATCCGTCCACTACAAAAGTAGACTCCTTACAAAATGTGCTCATTTTCTTAAGACCAAGTTGTTGTAGTTCGGAAAAGAATACATTTGGAAAGGAAAAAACCTTTTTTTAAGCAGTACAAGTTTATTTGCTCTTCTCGCGTATTTTATATAAGAAGGCTTCACGTTCACAACGTAAGATTCGGGTGGCAATTAGTGGCTGCAGCAGCAATGATGATACTAATAATCTTGAATATCATCTACCAGAAGGAGTGATAAATCATCAATTATCTACGTGACATATCCTAGGAATACTGCAACAAATGTAAGTTTAAGTATATAATATGCATGCATACATACATAGATACACATACACGCATATATACACACATACATTAATACATACATACGTACATACATACATACATACATACAATGTTCAGAAACAAACACATACTAAGGACACCACGCTAATCCTGGGCTAAATTGGAGACAGAAATGTTAGTGGCATAATGTTTTACGATGACATTTCACGTGCACAATGTGGCAACATAGCACTTTACTTAGGCCATTTTTGAGCTCCGCAGGTATCTTACTTATCTTACTACTGCTGTTCAGACCTGCATATTATGGACGCAGGTTCAAATCTCGAGTTGTCCAAACATGATTCTACGTTTACTTGACGTAACATACATAAAATAATACCTGACCGTGGTTCGCAACAGGAAACATTCTCCGTTCAGTGTTGCCACATTGAGCACGTAAAATGACGTACAACATTTTGGCACTAACATTTTAGTCTCCAGTGTAGCCCAGGATTCGCGTTGTGTATTTATGATGCATTTTTTCTGGACATGCTGTATGTATGTATGTATGTATGTATGTATGTATGTATGTATGTATGTATGTATGTATGTATGTATGTATGTATGCATGTATGTATGAATGTATGTATGTATGTATGTATATATATATATATATATATATATATATATATATATATATATATATAATATTTCGTAAGGGAAATTTTTTATAGTGGACAAATTAATATATCGGGTAACTGCAAGGATTTTTTTTTATAAATAGTATACTAAATTGCTTATAGTGTTTAGTTACCGGAATGACTAATTAAACATATCATCTAGTTGAAAGTAGGTAAATAAGTGGACTATGATCAACTGTAACGGAAAACGCCAAGTTGTCAGTGGCTTTTGTGTGGATATTCGTGAAACATATGTTACAGAAGTTTGAATATTTGAATTCCCCATAATCAACGCAAATCGAAGTCCTGCTGCTAAAAGACATACGTTACGGGGTCTCCTGGGTGGAATGTCTGCCCGCAGATCACAGACGTGTAGTGTTACAGTTACGTTATTGTGTTAGGCACGGTCAAATGGGAGACTTCACTTCACAAAGACGCACTGCCAATAACCAGGAAGCGTATGTGCATGTAAGACACTGAAGCAAACTGGGAAATAATTCTTTACGCGGAAAGTCCCTAATTATCATCGTACAAGACGTCTCATTGGTTTTGGATTGTTAGAAATTACTAATAAGAAAAAAATTATGTTGAGCTCGTTAAATCTATATTCGGACCTAGTAAACTGTCATGTATTCCCTCGTCATAATCATTCCCTATGTATAGTGTCCCGCACTAAGTTTCTGTGAAATACACAACTTTGGAAAATGGAGTGCATTGATATTATATTTTCATTTGTTTTATTTGATGTCGTTTAGTTTGTGACATTTTATACCAACAAGCTTAATAATCATTAGAGAATAACTTTTTCGAAACTAATCTTAAACAGAAAACAATTCTCTTACGTCTTGTAAAACGAATTCAACGCAAATATAGTATTGTGTATTTCGTTTCGGAAAAGTTTTGAATTTTTTAAGTAACTTCTTTAAATTTTTGACCGCTTTTTAGTCTGTAGTCTATCCCGAGTACGAGTGCACTTATCTGGTGATTTTTATTTCCGTAATCTTCTGCTATTTACTGCGAATCATTGTTTGGATATAAATGTTTCTTAAAAGTTAGCGGACCTGGTGTGTGAGACGTGCTGTATCGCGGCACGGGAAGTATTTCTTCTTGTATAAGCCTAAGTATTAAAAAATGTTTCCTATGTGTTTATCTCTGAAAAGTAGACACACTCCAAACTCTATCCCTATGGTTGTAAAAATACCGTCCGCTAATTAAAAACATGATTCCCAAGCTCCTCAAAAGTGCTGTAGCTGAGAAAATATCAACCGTAATCGTGAAACAAAATCGTTAGAGGCACGATTATTTCGCGTATTGATTCTAGGTCAGGTTGAATGCTAATAATGTATGCTTCACTACTCCTTCTGTGATTAGAAGAGACCTGTTTCAACACATATTTGACGACTGCAAGCCAGTAATAAATAATGTTACGTTTTTATCAATGTTACTCCGTCTTATTTGCTTAGTGATGGTGGAGTTATTTATGTAAAACCTACAGTTTATTATGATTTGTATAATGAGGGAATCTGACAATATGAGTGAGACTCGCTGTCTAAATATCAGGTACTGCTTTAATTTACAGTATATACAACTATTTCATTACATTTACGATGTTCTTTACGGAGGGAGGCAAGAATAGTCAGAGACATTTATGATTACTTAAGAGACACTCAATTTAGTTACGACGATGACAGTACCACCTTGTTAATGATGCCGAGGCTGATGTAAGGAAATGTCCACGGCGATCGGCACATCGTAGATCTGGACGTCATGGTGCATCTTGGTAGTGAAGTGGTCCTGGCGACGATATGGGACAGACAGACCTCGTAGGTAGCGTGACACGCCCCTTTATCGCACCCTATGTGGCAACTCGTACCGCTGTTGGAGTGGGGAGTTCTGCCTTGCAATTTGCAGCAACTTATGTTTAATATTTTGGAATTCTAGGCCAGGTGGCCTGGTTACTGAACGTTGTGTTAGAATCAGGGTTACATGGTTCATAACAATAAGGAAACAAGTCGTGGTGGTAACACGTGTTACGGTTTTAAGCCAATATATATTTGACTTTGGCCAGAGTGTGTATGTCTGAGAAGTCTAGGCTGTTGAAACCTGCATCGCACTGTACCGCATACTTTCTACAAGTAAAATTACAGGGTCATCGCTTGAAGTCCCGTTGAAAAACACTTTCTATGAAAACACTGGACGCTAGTTTAGTCCTTTACACCTAGAGGCGATGAGGTGTTTGACGGACGTGTTATATTAGACTTATTCTCTTTCTCCGTTTCCGTGCCTCAAACAAAAAAAAAAAAAACAGCGCCCGTTAACTGTTAACAACGTTTCGTGTCTTCACTCGTCCATTCACTAGGCTAAGTTAAAACTTTGTTGCACACATATAACAGTTATTTTAATTTCTGAAGTTAAATGTACAAGCGGTCAAGAAATGCAATTGTCCGTGGACTAGACTTATATATAGACCAAACAAATTCGTGGACCTGAAGGCCAGCCTTTCAAGAATATCAGTGCTCTTAACAGGTATCATCTGCTTATTGGCTGCTCGCTGACACAGTGATACCACATCGCTGGGTCTGAATTTAGTAGCGTCTATATTATTGGCTCGGCGCGTTTAAGGGTGTTCTGCTGCGTTTAATATCAAAACTATTATATCTTTTCGAAACAGTTTTAATTTTGTAGACTATACTTGTGACTACAATTTCTTCTTACGAAACAATTTCAGCACGCATAGTTTTCTCATAACTGTACGTCAAAGTCAAAATTTGCATTTTACGATGCCAGGCAAGAGAAGACCAGTTGGCTTAGTTATACGTAATAATTCACAGTGAAATAACGTGCAATGGGATACGTAACCAAATATTAGAAAAAACTCACAGTGAACAAATGTTCTGTTTTAAGGCCATTATTCATCATTTCTACTGCTTTTACAATTGTTATTTTTTAAAAATCCTAAACGAGAGCAGATGTCGAAAAAATTGTTGCACAGTATTGTTAAAAACAGCTTGTACTATGTTAACTGTTTGTTTTTTCAAGAAAAAATACACAGTGGTTTCAGCCAATTATGCAATTAACGAAACTGTCATTAATATATATAATCTTACGTCTAGAAATAATTATACTGCATATAAAAAACAATTTCTAATAAAACTATGCAGCAGATTTTCGATATCTACTCTCGTATAAGAAAAAAATAATAATTATCGTGAAAACCGTAGAAATGATGGATCATGGCGTTTAAAAGAAAGTGTTGATCTTGCACCTTTTTCCCTGTAATTGTGGGATTTATTAAAGATATTCAGAGCATTACGTTGTGTGTTTATAAACGTTAGGTTACGTAGCCCATGGCAGGTTACTTACTGTGAATTATTTCATTTGAATAAGTGAATTGGTTTTCACTATTCGCATGACAGCGTAACATACAAATTATTACTTTGACGCACCATTATGTGAAAATTATTTTAGCTAAAATTGTATCGTAAGAGAAAACTGTACTCACAGAATGTCGTCTACAAAACTAATACTATTTTATGAAAATATTAACTAATTATTTTGTACCACTTAAACAGTTTTAAAGAGCCCTAATCATGTCAATAGTCAACTGAAAAAGTTACGTAAACTTATTATTGTTTGAACTATAAAATGGTCTAAAAAACGTGAATTTTTCAGGCCCTTGCCTATATCGACAGTTTCAGCACACCGTTTGGCGCTTTAAACGAACTAAGTGACTTGAATTTTTTTAACAAATCAACTTATCATTACATACATTTCCATTTGTATATCTACGAATAGATCATGCACGTTAAACAACGTCGCTATAGTTTCAAAATGTAATACTCTTGTCAGAAACACGATTTTAGAGCATCGCAAAATGGCTAAAATACACATTGTAAAAAATTTTTTCGACGTATTTGGTCTACTTAAGGCACTATAAAGAGTGGGTATAATCGTCCGCCATTTTGGGTCTTTCTGAGCTAGCGCAAGCCAATGCATGCTCACGCGCCCCAAAAACCTGTCAAACTAATCTCATCATAAATCTAAAACTATTCAGCCAAATGTATTCAAAATTTTTATATTGCATTTATGGACTATGCTGCCAATGATAATGTGCATCAATTTTATTTTCTGCAACTATCATATTATTGTAAAAAATTTTAACCGTGCCATGTTGACATTCGACAGGAAAATGCAGAGTAAATTACAGTAAGCGAGAAACTTTTTTGTTATACGATATAGATCGGGGGTATCAGCGAACAAAACAAAAATTATAGTACAAATTAAATTTCTATGCCCCTCTTGACGATTTCCGCGAATCGCTGTTGTTTTGGTGGCAGGTAGAAGACAGAATATTTCGCGCGCGAGCATGGTCTCACTCAACGACGCGAACACAACTTCACTCTTAGTTTATCCACACAATATTTACTATGTAAATGTCATATATACACGTATTTATTACTAAGTTTCTAGTTTGTAATGTTACTTTTTGCTATATACTTAATTAGATAACACAGAACATAAAACACTATTTCTACAAGCGCCTTACTTGTCTATAAGCCTAGTAGTTTACAGGATTTGTGGTGGTTCCATTTAAGACTTTCTATACATATATATAAACTAAACAATATTGTTGACCCAATCACAACATGTATGTAACTGAAAATACGTTTTTTTAATAATTCAGTTATAGCTGCATTTCCAAAATTTTCCGTTTCTATTTTTCAAGTCTAAAAAAAAATGCCACAGTAGTACAAAACTATTCGTGAAGGTTCATACTTTATTACATAACATATTTGCTCAATTGGCAGGATAATAGTATTTACAGTGACATGATTTACAAACTAATGCTTTTATTTGGATCTAGACATGAAGGTTTGAATTTAAATAGAAATTGAATTCGTGACGTACACATATATTTTTTAAGCGTTTCTTTAAACATGAAATGTTTTATACCAGTTTGAGATGAACTTTTGTAACATGAGATGTAAATGTAAAAATAAGTAGCCACGAATAGTAATAAACCGCAAACAACCGGAACAAAGATTGAATCCAACATATGTATTTTTACAGTAGTTTAGTTCACAAATTCGACAAATTATAATTTAAAAACAGTTATCCATTTACATAATTCTATTTAACTAATGCTGTGTACCAAACATTTTATTTTTTTATAGTTAAATTTGATCACCCGCGATGTAAGCTAAAATTCCACATTATTGTGTAATATCACAAAAACAAATATTGAATACATTGGAAATTATGGTTTACAGAATGTTTTTATTCTTCCCAGATGCCATGTAGAAAATTTCGAAATTATTTTATTCTATTAATTAATCAATAACCTAAAATAGAGCATCAAACCAAAGCACTTTTTTTTTTTGCGTTACAGTGGAAGAGAGACTAAAATTAATTTAATTTAAAAAATGTGTACCATTTTTACAACATGCAGTTATTTTGCTTACAGTTTCATACAATCTCATCACTTAAAGAATATCGTTTATGCAAATTAGAATTTTTTTTTTTTCGCTGAAGCGGTGCCATACACATTGCATCTTTTATTTACATTTTAAAACCCACTATAGCATAGAACTTCAATTATATCCCAAATGAATATACTGTATAACAAAAAAAAAATTAAACCGACACCTAGATTTGAACTCACGTCCTTTACATTACCTGGTTCGTCCCTTAAAGAGCTACCTGTGATCTGCCGTAACTGTCACATGAATTTTTAAGACAATAAACAGCAATCATATAATGAACTACACTTATCTGTTTATCGTTGTATAAGTACAAAGTATACTTTTTAAGTAGTCAAGAAACACATATTTTGGTCACTTATTGTTAAGGAAAGGAATAATTCTTGAGTTCAATGGCCGACGTGTTATATTCCATTGTACTATGCATACTCAAGCTCCGTCTATTAGTTCATTGTCTGTTGTTCCTGTGAGTAGCAGCTAGTGAACAAATTGTCGGGGCTTGTGTATAAACAGGAAAATGGATTCCTACACGCATGTCGTTGAACTCGCGAAATATTCCTTTCCCTTCTTATTGTTACGAACTATATTATTTTTATATAAAGATCTTTACGAACGTTAATTTTTATTTTTAATTATTGCCTCTGAAGCGCCAGTTCATAGTAAAACGCATATACAATATAAATACATGCTACAAATTTCTGGGAGAAGATGCGTTTTGCCGAATTATCTCAATGAATGAGGAACCTCTGTAGGCATGTTGTGGTTCTGGCGTTGTGTGGTATACAAGGGAACTTTTTATTGAGCGTTTAAGTTAGTGTTACATTTTTCATCTCATTCTTACGGGAACGAAAATTACTCAGTGTTAATGAGATCTTTATATTTACATGGTTTGTATTATTAACAAGATTCACTGCAATTCTTAATAGGCTTTCGTACATAACATTTCTCTCACAAGTAATAGGTTGAAAACAGAAATTCCTACTTTATGAATATCCATCGTGACAATGTAGATATAGAACAGAAATTACAATTCCCGCATTAACTGTATTGGGCGATAACTGTGTTATTTACAGACATACAGTAACAAGGAAAGAACTTCTAGATACAAATTTATATTCTACACGTTAAAAGAGAGTATTTAAGTATATATGTAAGAAACCGTATGTTATATTTACGAGGTACGCTACAGTAAATTAGTGGCACTTCTCCATACTGTTTTCCACAAATTTACGGAAATGTAGTGTTTGTTAGCTTGCCTTAATGGACATAAAAGTAAGCTTGCTATGTTTCAGATATTTAAGTCATAGACTATAACAAACATGTTTGGTAGTATAGTAAGAAAAATTAGCACTTGCACAAATGTGTGAAGAAAGATTTGTATTTATTATCCTGACGCTATAAATCAGCGTGGCTACTGTCTGCACAGAGTAAGTGAAGGGCAGCTACAGCACAAAATAAAATTATTCACACAGTTCCATGATAGGCAGTGTGTTGTGATTTTTAGTGTAGATTGACTTAAAACAACACTGAAATTCATATTAGTTAAACAAACTACTTGAAACCTCAATGATATCAGTGTAAAAACAAATTCATTAGCAGCAACTATTCGCGTTTACAGCTTCAGGACATACTACGTGTAAATCTTCAAACTAACGTTTTAGCAAAAGAGTAGAGATGCATCGATCTGTCCGATTGGTAATCATGTATTTTGTATTGGTAACGCAAAATACAAACGTGCTTGCTATTACGCACCAATAATTTGTAATAAGGTCAATTTTCTCGAATCACTTTCTTTAAAATTTACGTTATTTTATTTGTAACAAACTGAAATTTTTCAGAATGTTAAATAATATTGAATGAAAGATGTACTTTTAAATGTGATAACTGCCTCTTTTACTACTGAAGGCTCAATAATATTAGTATGAATACTTACATAACAAATAGCACAAAGTTAAAAATATTACATTTGCGTTTGAATGAGTTATCGATACCTTTAAAAACCTTAATATAGACATAATATGGATTAGCTTTTATGCATTTATTATCAATTGATGAAAATGTGTCTTTAAGTAAATAAAAAATATATATATCTAGTTGTATGTAGGCCTACGCCTATTATAGAGCCCTAGGTCTACTAGCTTTAGTCCGCGACTTCGTTCGCATGGCTTTTTAATTAGTGCCCATTTGAGTCGCGCGGAAGTTTACTCTTAGTATTTCACGTAATCTTTAAGGAATTTCTGTTTTCATACCTTTTCAAAAAATTAAAAAAATATAGAAAACTTTACGGTATTTTTTTTTTTTTTTTTTTTTTTTGGCATTTCAAATATCTTATAAGTAGGTATAATTGTATTAATAGTGACAGTAATATTAAAAGTAAAAAAAATCGCTTAATATATATTTATTTTTCTGAAAATATATGTAAATAAATGCAAATTTAATATTTTAAATGGTGTAAAATAATGTTACGGGTCATTAATTATAGCTTTAGAAATTATTTAAAAAAATTAACGATGTTTTTTGAGTACCCTGTCTTACCCCCTCCCCTAGCCTTTTTCGCTATACATGTCAGAAATCTACGCGCACACACAAATTTAGTTGTATATATGTAAATATATATATATATATATATATATATATATATATATATATATATATATATATATATATATATATATATATTGATATATAAACACAAACGTATATATACATACGTATATGCATTCACACACATTATACAGGCCTAAACCCGATTCTTTACACAGAAAGCACTCGCAGCGAACGTATGAAGGTAGTCCCTCCACGTGTTTCCTAACGCCTCTGCCGTAATTCAAGGTCACGACTTCGAGGCCAAATCAAGCTATCAGTCTAGCGAGCTGACGTGCGGGCGCAGATGTATCGACACGCTGTTACGCACTCGCACCGGGCTGCAAAGAAGGGTAAACTAGCTTTTCTTTTGTTGCCCCTTGCACGCTAGGCGGTAGAAAATATTACGTTATTTGAAAGTTATTTTTTGTCCCTCGTCGGTAGACATGAGGGTCCGCTTACAGAACGTGGTATCCGCTTCCGTCAGCGCCAGCCCTCTACCGGCGTCCTTGATGTGAACTGTCCCGCACCGCAGCTGACACGCACCGTCGACACTAGGTCGACTTGCAGTGTTGCCACGTCTTGTAGCCAACACGGAGAATCCCATTTTAAACAAAACTACCAAACGTATTTTTAATATCTGCTATCCTTTAGGCTTAAAAAATAACTATCGCAATAATATTATAAATAAGGGAGCATAGTCTTAAAGTACGGAAAGGAATAAAATTAGTAAACTAACCGCTCAGAGATCGAGTACGGAGTTTCAGACCCACGCAGACAGAAGTAAAGTGAACAGACGAATCACGTTCCTCTGGCTGCCAATTATCCATGCCGGGACACAGATATATTATGTTTATGTACCTGGCATAAGATGTAAATATACGATTATGTGCTACAACAGTCTTATCCAGACTTCACTCCACCACTGTCAGTTGTAATCTACTGTAAGGTAACTCCTCGCCTGGTGTATGAACGGTGTTGTAGTGTGCCATATTTGGGCAAGAAACTGCTAAATAAGTTCCATATATATATATATATATATATATATATATATATATATATATATATATATATATATATATA
>PNEQ01075392.1:0-13262 GCA_003012365.1 Medauroidea extradentata
GCTTTGGATAAATCAAGAAACAATCCTGCAATACTTCTATTTTTATCCAATGCATCATTAATATGTTGGGTAAACTCAGCAATTGCAGTTTGAGTGCTTTTACCTTTCATGAAGCCATGTTGAAACGTATTTAATAAATTGAATTTATCCAAATAGTTGACTAACCTTTTTTTCATTAAGTTTTCAAATATCTTTGATACATAGTGCATTCATATATCTAACAAGTTCTGTAATGCAGGTAACGTAAAGTGTTTAGTGTAAAATCACTGCATATGCATATGTCATAGTTTTGCACAAGTCACCCGGGATTCAAACCCGACGCCGTCACTTGCCATCTGTATTACTTCGTGGCACGTAACTCCCCGACACTGCAAACATTCTCACAGCAGCTCTAGTTAAATGTTGCACATTTTACAAATTTGTTAGCGGGCCCTGCTTCGAAAACGGTAGTCAGAAACTGCTCGATTGAGGCTGATATTCCATCGTCACAGCTTACGGGAACAGAAGTTTACCTGCCGCGTAGCAAAGACTGGTGTTTAGGTGGTTTCTGCAAGTGGGGAGGGCAGTCACGTGCCCGGGACACGGCCGCAGTAGCCTAGACGTCGGAGGCGGCAGAATGGGCATCCGCAGCACACGTCATGTTTCTTATACTTTATGTAGTGGTGTGATGTTGCATTTTAGAAATACACGTAATTTGTGTTAATGAAAAGAACAGAAGAAAACACTGAAAATAACTACTTAGGTTAGGAGAAACACTGAAAACTCTGATACACAATACTCCTAACCGCTCGTTACTAACTAGCGCCACTAGCGTGGCATGGCGAGTGGTTTCCTTAGAAGTTTTTTTGCAACGTTGCAGACAGGCTCTTGGAAGTGAGGAACATGCCTGGAGACATGTAACAATAATCTTATTTTATACAACGTGAATTATTATATACAATGTGGATAAATCCGGTATTTACATCAGAAAACACTTTGAATCTTATTTGTGGCTGTATAGAATTTGTTAATGGCCCATAAGTGTTTATATTTTGCTCTCGGTGGTTTTTAAACTGACATGTGCTAAGGCTAATTGCATTGTTTCAGTCAGCATATGTGTTAACCGATTATTATTTTACATATTGCCATAGTATTCAGTGTACTGATATATTACAAATACGTTTGAATAGTAACGCCAGATGACTTAATGTTTGACATGTGTTTCGTAATGTAAACAGTTTAGCTCTTTAAATTTTGAAGCTCAGGGTATGTGATCTGTTCATGGCCTAGGCTGCATTTCTTAATATTATTGAACTGTCGCTGCAGTCTTTAACTAAGTTGGTAAGTTAAAATTCCTGCAAAAATGAGTTAATCCGTGTCATTGTTTGTTGAATGTTATCAGATTTTAATAACAATGGTTTTTTTACTTGTCACTATTGATCGGGTGTTACAATAATTGCGACTTATTTAACTGACAAAAATACTAACTGAAGTAAACTATATCGATAAATCATTGTGGCTATTACGCATACCGTAATATAGGATACAATGCATCGTAGGCTCTTGTGTTTACAACAAAAAAGTAAAATTAGCAGTAATAAAACTAACAATGCAAAAGGGTACCTATGGTTTTGGTGGTATTTTAATAAGATACTCCAATGTTATGTGAGACACGTCATAAAACAAACTTGATATGTTAATTTATCTGTAGACCAACCGGTGGCACGTTCTACATGCTTCCTCTATCACTTCTAAATCCCCTTATGAACTTTCCATTCCCTATCACTGTCATCAACTTCACCTGCAGTCCCTCAACAACTTCCTGAGCTTAAGACTGTCTACCCCGTTTCTTTCTGCTCGCCATCCTCTGAATCTTCTCACTATTATTCCTTCTTCATCCACACTCGCCCTTAGTTAATAGGCAGGGTAACTTACCCCAACCTCCATCAGCATTCTCCATTTAGTACATTTTAACCAGCCTTTACGCTCTCATCCTTTCCTGCAACATTTTCCACTGTTGGGGTGAAGTTAACTTCATCCGCTGCAGCCTGTTCTTGCTTTCTCCATTTATCCGTCACCCATTTTGCTGCCCATTTTTGCACCTTTTTTAACTCCTGCACCTCTAATTCCACATACGGCTCCCACTCTCCTGTTTCTAATGCTGGAATCACAATAGCGTAATATGAATGGCACGATAAGACACTAAAAATTATCTTTATTCTGAACTGTAGTCCTTAAAAAATAATGAATGCAATTATTTTCTTACCACTACATATTATTCTCTAGTAGGCCTACAACAGCCGTAGATGTTTACAGTATTTAAATTTTTTACCTCTTTATTTGTAATATACCCTCTGGCATTCTGGAATGTGAAATTATGCCACTATTACCTACACATTTGCAGTGTTCTCTCCAGAAAAAATTTAGAGCTGGGTGGTTCACGAAATAAGCTGGGTGCATTGTGGATTAAGCTTGATAGTGTTGGTAGGAATGTCTGTTTCTTAGCCAGGTGGGGCGCCCGGCAAAATGGGCCTGGGTAGAACACTGCATTTGCTTAAAAAGTTCATAATTTGCAACAAAAATTTATCTCCTGGAATAAATAAATGCAATTTACTAGTTACCAGTTTTAACATTTGGGCACAAAGTTAAATTCTGTTATCCAGCTTTCTCACATCTGCAACACAAATAAAGTAGAAATAAGTTACTTTCTGTTCGTAATTCACGTTGTTATACACCATTCTTGCCGCACTGATGTCACAGAAGCCCCGACGATTGACTGCTTAGTTTGGTTATTTGCATCACTTCCGTCTTGATATTAATGTGCTTCCACCTTAACATTGACCAGACAATAATTGAATAACTGTATTTTTACTTTGCTGCGTTAGGGTCATTCCATTGTTACGGGTATGGCATATATTTAGCTATGATGATATAAGGGCTTTCATTTCAAAATGTAAGCTGTAGACAGTTGAAAAGGCTGGAGTAGGTATACAGGATGTCCCGGGAGCTGATAGTACTGGTCATTGTGATCAAAACAGTTCATATGAACTTGTGGTCAATATGCGACGGTTGTCAAAGTATCCCCATTTGAATGTAAGCATTGATGAGCTCTAAAATTGTTATTGTTTTGTTTGTAGTTATGTTCCCCATTTCAGTTACGTAATGAATAACACACTAATCTTATTTTTACCATAACTCAGTTGTTAGGTAGCCAGAAAACTCATTTCACATGTTTCCAACACACTACCATAAACATTCAGTTTTCATATAAATCTTTTACAGATACCGAAATACTGTAGGCTAAAACCATGACAAAAGTTTTCAATCTGTTAACAAAGTTTGACTATGTAGTTTAAAATGGTATGGAGCTTAATGTTTAAAATTACTGTTATTTTATATTTGCTGGAGTGTTCAGGGTGTGATAAAATAAAAAAATAAGGCTTTTCATGGAAAATTGTTTTTTTTTGTGCGCAAGATCACTCAACATGTAGGCTAATGACCCATTACTAACTCCATTGAGTACCCTTCCCAGCATTCTGAATGCCCTTAGAAAGAACTCTCTCTCTTCCTCCACTCGAAGTCACCCTGCAACTGTATCCCTACATACAATACGCTACTTGTATTCTGAAACTTCTTCTATTGCCTTTCTTTCCCATCTATATGCCCATCCATACCTACTCCTAATTTTCTTTCTCATAAGTCTTGCTACTAGGCCTACCTACTTGTTTTGTTTTCTTCAGTCCACAATTGTATTTTATCAACGTCGACCTACAACTTATTTCCGTCACCCGCCTCTGCATATAATACAGTCATCAGCGAACATTCCTACTTCGCCACCTGCCCTGAAGTCCACATTGTTTGCCGTTACGGTGAACGACAGGGGCCCAGTAGGTATCCCTCTTGTACTCCAGACGTATAACCTCATCTTGTGACAAGGAATCTCTCATTTTTATTCTCTGGCCATGTTCGAATTGGCCATCTAAAAGCCTTTACCAGGCTTCAAGCCCTTGAAAAGTGCATCGCGGAATTGACGTCATACGTGCCGCTGTTCGAATCCATAGCAAGGGCTCTTATGACCCTGGAATTTCCCCTTCAGCGAAGGGCACGAGCCATTTATCCTTCTCAGGATCTAGATTCGAATTCACAAAACGCAACCTACTTTATGAAGGGAACAAGGGCTTAGGGCTCAAGGGCATGTTGCACTGAATTCGAACACAGCCAGTGTGTCTGTTCCCTGAGAAAGTTCATCTCAATACAGACGTGTCTGCCAGTAGAGGGATTGTATACATCCAGATATATACCACGTATGTAAACAAAGAATTGATGGTGTCAGTCATGGCGACAATGACTCCACACATTTCATCACATTCACGTAGATGTTCTCGTAAGTCACAAACGACAAATTGAGGAGAATGTCAGGGTTTTCAGCCGGGGACTGCTAGAAAAATTATTTCACTGGGGTATTGGGAAAAAATGGAAGGGTTTTATTTTTGGCTATTATCGGATACCAAATAGTAGTAGTAAAATCAATCCTATCCATTCTTTTTTTTTTTTTTTTTTTTTTTTTTCATGATACCAGGTTCAAATAATACATTTTTTAATGTAGTCTACTTCAACTGAAAACTTATCTATTATATTTTACCATTTTTTGTATTACAAAGTAAAAAATGACTGGACAAGATTAATTTTATTATTCAATACTGATTTGCTGGTTTAAAATGAAAAAATTAAATCCACGCCACCATTTTTTTGTATTGTAACTCCAGTTTCAAACCAACAATTAACTTTAAATGTATCATTACATATTTACATCGACATCGCAAATCCAGAGGAGCAATCTTGAGCTTTGAATAAATATTATCCGCTCCACTATTTCTTTTGATAAGTAATCTTGTAAGGTGCCTTAGGCTGGATATGAAACAAAATTCTGAATGTAATTGGTGCAAAATGTGACTTTTTAGCTGCCGCCAGCGCCGTCGCCATGGCGGACAGTGAAGAGGAAGGTGAGCGGCGCAGTCCATCTAAACGTGTCAGACATAACTCTGTACAAGATTCTGAACTCATGCCGCCGCCCCCACCTCCACCGCCACTACCTTCTGTAAGTTACTTAAATTACTTGTTACCTGTAGAAGTAGTGTGTCCTGTTTAGGAGTAGGCGGTACTCTCTGCCTACGTAGCTTGCTAGCGCACATTTAAATAGCATAATCTGTGATAATAATTTACATGCTGTCTTTGGGAATAATGCATATCACACCACAGCTTTCGTGTATCAGTTGCATGGAGTTTGCAGCTTGTCACGTGTGTATCTGTCTTGGAAGTTAAAAAAGTATAAATTTTATTTATTTATTTGTATGTACTTTACGTGCCGTCGAACAGCACCAGGCCTTCATACAGGTTACACTGTGGGAGAGGGTTTGGAGTTGGCCAGGACCTGTTTTAAGAAATCATCCGAACATTCACCTGGAGTGATTCAGGAAAACCCTGGAACTGAAATCAGGATTGCTGGAGCTGGGGATCGAACCAAGGTCCTCATGAATACAAGACGAGTGTTTTACCACTGATTCGTGTTGCTCTGTTTAGTAAATTACAAAAAATGACATGTACGTAATTGGGATTCACCTAAAGGAAAATCATGGTTTATATTATAACGTTTACATTATTATGTTTTTTTGTTGTTTAAAAATGTAATTTTTTAATATGCCAAATTCCAAGAGGTTGGACTCACTAA
Organism: Medauroidea extradentata; assembly: GCA_003012365.1. Taxonomy (NCBI): domain Eukaryota; kingdom Metazoa; phylum Arthropoda; class Insecta; order Phasmatodea; family Phasmatidae; genus Medauroidea; species Medauroidea extradentata. The sequence goes on from PNEQ01075392.1 coordinate 5,708, forward strand.
TTCTGTCTACGGAAACAATGGAGGAAAAAAAAAAAATTTTGTATGTGTAAGAATATACCCAAAAGTGATTTCTAATTTTTTTAAATGTATTTTGAACGTCTACAGTCATTTGGGGTAACTTTGTACCGATCAGGGCAACTTTGTATCACCAGCATAGTTTAAATTCAATTTATTTCAGAATTTAAAAATACAACTGTGTTCTAGATGAATGAATTTGTTAATCTTGCAGTTTGCATAGTGATTGAATACCACAGTGCTATCATATGAAATAAAATACCTGGTACAATGTTACCCCAAAATTGTACAAAGTTACCCCAGATGACTGTAATTAATGCTATGGATCAAAATATTTAGCCCTTATTGTGATTAATGAAACTTGGTAAAATATGTACAATATACATTAAGTTGTTTCTGTTTTTCTGGTAAGAATGTGAAGTTTGTTGAGAATAAATTATGTCCATCTGCTTCAACACTGCAAGATTATTAAGTATTTTGACAATTTCTTTTATTTATAGCTTACATAAGTTTTATGCTATGCAGTTTTGGATAGCTTCAAGAGTTTATTGTTATGTTCTGGCAATATAGTTAACTAATGTACCTGGCTTATCCTAACAGCGAAAATGAGATACTCATAGCTCTCTAGTTTAGTCTAGCTACTTCTAATTAAAGTTGTTAGTTGTGAGAGTCGTAATGTAACACAGTAATCACAGTTGTCGTGGACGCCGCGGTTAATTATCGTACTACTTACTAAGTGTTGAATATATTTCAGGCTTAGAATGTTGTTTATAACGTTGGCAAGCATGTGTTGCAGAGTACGCCGGTGCAGAGCCAGCCCTCGGTCCCACCGCAGTCTCTCATGACCGTCATAATCCCAGCGGCTGGTGAGGCACCTCTGCGGCCGATCGTACAGTGAGTGGCACGTCTTGATTGCTACACTTACCAGGGAGTCTATTTTCTAACTTCATCTCTGCTAAAGATTGTCACCTGTTTCGATAGCGACAGTTGTTAAGATGGTCACTCATGACTGTCTTCGTATTGTATTCTCTAACTCCTCTCTTTATCAGAATCTCATTATACTTGGCAACACTGTAGGATGTGCTCTAAAAACCTGCATACATCTTACTAATTTATATTTTCTCGCTTTTCGCAGTGTGTTTTAAATTACTCATTACTTAAATTTAGTTTTAAAATATATAAAGCCTATTTGTATTTCTTTATTTTTCTGATTTTGAAAGTTATAACATCAGCTTGTCGTCAGGTACCACCCACCCCGTGCATCAACAGAGTTCAAGTCGTCTTCTGTGCCGTCGAGTGCATTTGATGTGCAGCACTTTTTGAAGGACTTTACGACCAATGTTTCCGCGATAGCTGACCAGGCATTGAGGATCCACTGACACACAAGGTCCAAGATTGGTCACCTTAAGGGCTTGTTCTCGAGTTTTTTTCAGACTGGTGCCAATAACTCAAATATTTTGTAACCAAAAGTTTTGAAAAAATTTGAGTCAATGTGCAATCACACAATGCACAATACTGTGGACGCGTTTTTTAAAATAACGTACCATTCGCCAGCAAAAAAATAATTTCCTTCATTTTTGCTTATTTTCACAACGAAAAACGTGGTACTTTGGGTAATGAAATCTAAAAAACTGTTCAGTATAATTCTACAAAAAAATTCAGCTACAAATTATAACATTTAATTGTCAAAACTGTGCAGCGACATTTTGATATGAGTATTAGGTAGCAACAAAAAAAATATTTTCGAAATGACTGAAAAACTCCGTAACAAGTCCTTAATCTCCCAATCGGTGTCTTCTCGTGATTATTGCTTGCCATCTACTTAGAGTATTGCCACTTCTGGTGCACTTAAATGGCAGATTGATGCAGACGTCAAAATGCTACAGAACTGAAGTTAATCCTCCAGGTATTACAACCTAGTCTGTTTGGCCATCTTTCAGACAGTTCTTCGTCTCTTCGGTAAAATGACTGCGAAAGTTGTCCAACATCAGTATGCTTCGTAATTTTAACAAAGCATGTGGCCGTCGTTCCCACATAAATTTGATCCAGTACACAACCTTTGTATGGTCTATCCATCCCTTTTCTTGAGCTCTTACAATAGTACCCTGAGGGAATTTGTAATTTTTGGACTAGGTTCCTTTTGAAAATAACATACGGAGGCAGTTTTTTCCCTTCCGAAATAACTGTTAACATTACAGTACATAACATTTTTTCACAGCCTCCAGTTATGATGCACACAGATTTTATGTCTTTAGTTTCAACAGTCGTATCTGCTGGCATCTCAAAATAACAGGTGTTTGGTCGGCCTTTCCAATTTGTGAAAATAAATACTTGTGTTCCTTCCGCAACTTTAACACATGTCCTGAGATGCTATAGTTTTTTCTTCTTAGGTTGCCGGCAAACGGTGGGAGATAATAGTACCCTACCTCATGGCAAATCATTTCTTACCATGAACCTGTGGATCCAATTTCTACTTGCTTTACAGCCTTCACCCACGCCGAGTTCACGAGCAATTTGCATTACCTTTAGGGAACATATTTCAGTGCTCACAGCATACCCGAATTGCCGTCTGTCCTGAATGTAGCTGAGGAGTTTTTCCATTATTTCCGGAAACTTTGCTGCCCCACCACGAAATCCACGTGTCTTCCCGCAGCACGGTTACCCATTTCTTCCGCTTCATTGATGATCTTCAATTCTTCCTGCCAACTTCAAATTTGCGGCAGCATCTTAGTTCACCCTCTGGCCGCTAGGTGCACTTATTGCCAATCATCATTGAACTAGTAGGCTTCTCAAGAGACCTGGAAAAATTGTTGTAAAATGGAGAAAATTGTAAAATAGGGAAATTTATAATGTAAATACGACCACAAAAAGGAAGTGTAAACTGTGGAAAAGTGTAAAATACAGTGGGTGTGGGAAAATGGTTCTACTTTAATATTTGTCTGTAATCTTTTACAATAAAATTAATGTACACTATACATTTACCTTAATTTTTGTAAATATACTAACATATTTTTTCACATTTATATTTTATGTTTTAGCATTATAATATTTGTGTAAGTAAACAAATTTCAAAAATCGTTCCTCAAGAAGTTGTAATGTGCATTTGTCTGATCTTGAAGATATTAGGCTGTGTTTTACTCCGTTAATATTTACATACAAAAATAAATTGCCAAGATGGCCTGAAATGCATCTTTAGTTTAGCCATCGATTTTTCAAATCCACAGGTTAAAAATTTGTTTGAATTTGCAGCCTGCTTTTAAAGTTAACATATTTAACACAATGCAGTATAATGTTGCTGGTGCTAGGTTTTCTTGTTGTGAATGTCCTGAAAGCCGTGTGACAGCTGCTTTTGCCTTGCACTAAACAATTTTTTTACATATTTTAGCAACGTTCATTGTGAAACTGTCTGAAAATTTTGTAGACAGTGCGGTAGTATGAATTATGATAAGTTTGGGGGTATGTATATAGTATTGTTGTCAGTAAAAACAATTCAAGAAAAACAGTTAACCACCAGATTTCCACATTTGTTTAAACCATCTTTGTCTCTGCTATAAATTGAATCAATATTATAGCCTTACTACATCTTTAAGAGGGTGTGGTACACAATTCAACGCTAAAAGCATTAATCTATAACTGTAGGTTTTTCGAAGCTAATTTGCAAATATTAAACAGTAGCAATCCTAGACAATAGTTTTAGCCAACGTTTTAAACAAAATTGTTTCCAGTGTTACGAACTTCTGACACCGGAATCTCGTCCATTTAACTGCGGCACATGAGATCACGTGTAATGAATTAGTAATTCTGGATAATTATTTACTCATAAAGTTAGCAAATACCATTATCTAGGATTGTCGTTGAGTATTTTATCCATATTGGCTTCGAGAAAAGCGTAGAAATAAACTGATGTTTTCAGTGTTTATTTATCTACGACGCACTCTTAAGTTTAGAGAAATGCACACTACAACTTGTAGAGGAATCATTTTATTATTTATTTACTAATAGAAATATTGTAAAGCTGAAACAAAAAATATGGATATAAAAATAATTTATTGTATATTTCCTGAAATTACGAAAAATGTAAGTATGTAAAAGAAGAAGTATTATACTCCATTTTATTACATTTATGACAATAGACAGAACATCTTGATCCGATTGTTGGTTGCAGAGATGTGAATGGCTTTGTAAAGGTCTGTGTTATCCATCCAACTTTGCTTGAAAGTGATAAAAAAAATAGGGGGGGAGGGGGGTAGTAAGCTCCAAGTAGAGAAGTAGGGACTCTCTAGAAATTCCTCCTCTAGTGTCAATCTGTCATTTGGAAAAATTCAGATTCACCCTTATTATTCCCTGTTTTTTCACCTTTATTTAGTAGGCTAGTAGATGAATACAGGAGTACAATAGTTTTGTCACTACAGCTTGTTGCAATGTTCCTTTCAATTATTACCGGATTGTCTGGACTACTGGTTTCACCTTATTCAGAGACGTTATGTGTTATCTATCTACTGTTAATTCTTCATATTGTCACCTAACTGGCAAATGGGCAAATGTTACAAAATCGATAATTTACAGTAGGAGCTAAAAACTGCTGACGAAATATAAAATATGATACAGGCAAAAAAAGCCACACATGAGTATTAATATACTATGTAGTTTCTTTGTAACGTATGTACGAATTGCATTGAATTACAATAAATTAATTTATTTATATTAATTTTTAAATATGTGATGTTGCATATCAGTCTTTTAGCAAGACATTAAGAAATACATTTAAAAGGAGATATTGACTATATAACTGTTGTTTAATAAATCTGAAATGCACAAATATTTTTATGCTACAAAATCAGGAGTTCTCAAAACTTTCAGTTAAATATTCAGACTTCAAAACTCTGCAGGTTAATGTTGAATAGTGTACACAAACATCTTAACCTGCCGAATCAATGAGAATTACTTACACTTAGTTTGATAAATCTAGAATACTGTGTATAATCATTTTTGACTACCAAACCAAGCATCAAAAAACTTTTACACTTCAAAGCCTATGATCTTTATGGACGTTGGCTCTTTTGTCAGGATGGAACTATAACATTAGTTCTAAGTGAGGGAGAGTATTTCATATATAGCACAGTGCCTTGCATACACACACAATTGTCCTTTTGCCAGGACGTGTCGTAAAGTCAAAATAATTGTATGATCATAATAACGCAAAATCATAAAATATGTGACATTCACCCTATTGCCAATCAGGTGGCGATATTCTGTGCATAAAACCTGCACACTTGTTCTTTTTGGCTAATTTGATATGCTTGGAATGGAATACTAATAAGTTTAGTTTTTTAATCCTTGGGTAGCATTAGTTAAAATAAAGTAATCAATTTTTTTTCTAACTTCACAATACAAATAGGTAAATATTGTATGATCTGGTGCCCAAGGGCCAGGTATTGTACCCCAGATGCAGACTTACTGGGTTCCTGTAGTTATCTGCTTGCCCTGAAGGATGACGTGAAATGAGGTCACGCAATGGAAAAGTGCCAGAATAAAAGGTTGAGGGAAATTGGAGAGCTTGGAGTAAACCCGACTGCCTGCCAGCATTGTCATCCAGCACAATTCTGGAAATCTAGTGACCAACCCTGCTGGGAATCGAATTGCCTTGGTGATAGGCGAGTTCTCTAGCTAGTGTCAACTGCTGCTTCGTGCACAATGGGTAGCAGTAATATAACATTGTAACATTTGAAGGTGTTTAGTTCATTCACCAAACTATTTTGATATCAGTGCTGGAATGACTTTGGACGGTATGCCATGCGTGCGCTTGCATTGACACCAGAGCTGGCTTTGTGAAGGAACGTGGTGGCGACGGTGAATCTCGCCTGCCCGCTGGACCTGATGAAGATCACGTTCCGCACTCGCAACTCTGAGTACAATCCGTCGCGCTTCAACGGTGTGGTGATGCGCATCCATGAGCCCCGCACGACAGCGCTCATCTTCCATTCGGGCAAGGTGGTGGTGACGGGGGCACGCTCTGAGGACTGTGCCAACCTCGCAGCCCGAAAGTACGCCCGCATCTTACAGAAGCTCGATTTTCCTGTGAGTTCGGTATTCCACTTTATCAGAGAGGTTAATCTTTATTAACAGGCAGGTGATATTTTACTATGTATTAGTGCTTAGTGGTTTTATACAGTACGTAATTGTTTGCTAATCCACTTTAAGTTTTTTTTACAAGTTACAGATGTTGGGAGAAGTAATCCACCCTCCGTTAATAGCAGAATCGTGGTTTACTTGGTTTTATTTTGTGTCATGCTGGGGACATGCATTACCCAGTAATATAGCCGAAACTGCAGTATATCTGTGGTATAGTGAGCGTATGCTGTGTTGCAAATTTCATCAGTTTATTCCTGTTAAAGAGTTTTGTCTGTTGTATGGTGGCAGCTCTGGAGATGAGGGGTAGGGGTAGAGACAAACAAATGTGTGTCTGTTTGCTTTGCCACAGCTGCTGCGTCCACCTCACCAGGTGTTGAAGAGTGAAGGATATGTTGCTCAAAGTGGTAGATTGTGATTGGAAAGTTGGGTTGGTGCGTAATTTAACCTGAAATACCCAACCGTCGGCAAGCTGCAAACTTTTATAAATGACGACTGAGTCCAGGCAATGTTTTGTTTATTGAAATGATAGAACTTTTCAATAGATCATCATTGTTTACAGATTGAATTGAATCACTTTGTACCAAGCGCATGAAACAAATTGTAAACGTACTAGTGACAAGTTCTCAGACAATTTGCCATACAGAGGTACCATGCCCACCAGTATCCCATCATTAATACTGCTACTTACTAGCAGTGCATTTATTGTGTGTTGCTGGTTTTATAATTAATTACAATTAAAACAGAAAGAATTGTGCACAAGTACTCACAGGATGGTACTCGCAGATAGAAACACACACACATAGGACAAACACATTTATAGGTGATTCGGAATAAAGTGAGCACTAAAAAAAGCCCTGATTAATTTCTATTTTCTGCCAGTTTATATCTTTCCGCTACATGTAAACATCAACATTGCCACGTGCTTTTATTTACATAGTCTTGTACAATGTTTACCTTCACGTTAAAGTGCTCCGATAAATTTTAGCTACAATATGTACTCGTTAAATGCACAGGGGCTGAATACATGCTATACTCAGTATAGGTGATTCGGAATAAAGTGAGCACTCAAAAAAGCCCTGATTAATTTCTATTTTCTGCCAGTTTATATCTTTCCGCTACATGTAAACATCAACATTGCCACGTGCTTTTATTTACATAAGCTTGTACAATGTTTACGTTACAGTGCTCCGATAAATTTTAGCTACAATGTGTACTCATTAAATGCATGTGTGTTGAATATGTGCTATACTCAGTAGTAATCTTAGTTATAAATACCTGCGAGTAAACATCTTATAACACTGGTTTCTCTGCGTCTACTCTAACGGCGCTATTACCGTTACGAATCTCGTAAATGCATGCACAGTATATTCGAACTTTTAAATTAAAACCGCCACTAAAAACACGACAC
>PNEQ01075395.1:0-13261 GCA_003012365.1 Medauroidea extradentata
ACAGGAGTAATTGTGTGCATAACTAATTGTGTTGTGAGAGTTCTAGTTGATTACTGTTTTGTGTATTTCGTAGCTTTGTGAGCTATTAAATCCAGTACTTAATTTAACTCTTTTATTTGTAATTATAAGACCTCTATCCCAAAGAACTCATGGGAATTGCCCACATTGAAAAGTTTGTGAGCTCCCCAAACTTGTAACAATATGTTACATGTCAATGTCGACTTTGACATTTCGACATATCGCACACCCCTACTCTGAGCTGGTTCCTCTTAATAGCCTACCCGTCGTTCCTAGCACTTTCCTACCCTTTGCGACCACTCTCTGAACTTTGCTTTTCCACCCAAGATTTTCATGTAGAACCACTTCTAGGTACTTACCTATACTCGGATGCCTCGCCTATTTCCTACCGTGCCCAACTATAGACTTTCCTACTATTTAGCCTTTTCCTTGTATACCACACAAGTTTAGTTTTTCTAACATTTATCTTCATTTTGTTTTCAAGTATCCACAGCCTTATCCACTCAATATCTTCCTGTAACTTGTTCGCATGTCACACCACTAAATAGAGCACACAGTCATCAGCGAATAATCTTATTCTGCCGGTAACCTCCAAACCTATATCATTAACCATTATGGTAAACAATATCGGACCTAGCACACTCCTCTGTGGCACCCCTAAAGAAACCTTTCCCTCAATTGACACAGTACCCCCCACTTTCACTCTCTGAACCCTTCCCTTGAGGAAATCTCCTATCCACCCTACCAACATCGTGTCTTCTAATGGGTAGGGACACGATTGTATGATGAATCGTGATGAAATGAAATTACACAGAAATTGGTGTCAAAATGTGAAATAAAACTATTTCAAGTTGAATATGCGTAGTATCGTGAATTTTGTCTCGGCATGCTAAATTTAGGTTATTTTCTGAGTTTACCGTATTTTTTCTGCATATAGTGCACCATTGTATAGAGTATGAATGACAATTTTTAACTCCTCAAATTGCAAAATAAAATTGCATGGCCTTATAATGTGATACGGTGAATGTTGTACGTCAAGGCTTGGGCCGTGCAGGAAGAGGCAGCCTGCGGGAAAGCTCAAGAATTCTATAACGGAGCATGTGGGCAAGTGATGGGGGAGAGGTAAGCGAAAAGTGGTGGAGAGAGAGATTTATGCAGACCAGTAGCTATAAACAAGAGGATGGGAAGCGAGTAAAGAGCAAGAAGGGGGACTGTTGGAATGCAGACACTGTGACGTCAGTGGCAGCTCTTACAAGCTGAAGTTGTGACAGTTGCCAGACCTACCCTACACAGCCACCTACCCACCCTTCCTCCCTCCCACCGTCTGCTTAGCTGATGTCAGGACCAATGAGATTCATTTTTCACAAACAATTTCACAGGCCTTTGCTTGAAGAGTGTCTCACGTGACCGGCATTGCATTGTTGCAAAAACTGCGGAGTAAAACATACTCAGATTTCACCATCCCATTACTGGAAAACAGTTTCGCCCGTTCGCTAATAGATATTTTCGGTGGCATTGTCTCCACAAAGTGCTGAAACAGTGCAGTATTTAACAGTACTAATACAAAAATTATAGGTCGTAACTTTCACATTTTTCTCCAAGTAAATTTGAACAGAAAATGTAAATAAACACAGCCACGGACGGTCACGTCACATCCAAGAAGTATTCGCCACTTACGAATGAAGCGTAGAAAATGAGTCGCGTCCCCGTGTTTACTCGACACTAACACTGGGTCGTAGGTAGGTACGATTTGGACCGGTTGTGTGTGGGCGGCAGTGACGGCAGCCGGCTAGCTAGCGCTCGCCAGAGATAGCCTCGCAAGTGCCCGGGCCTTGATAGCTCTAGGCAGAGGGAGGGAGGAGGCAGAAGAGGCCAGGCTTCCCTCGTTTCCTTGTACCAGCTAGCCAATCTGCATTGGTTTCGACAGACACTCACTCTCGCACAATGTCAACTCATCTTCCAGTTCAGGACACTTCCCTTGCTTACATCCCTTAAAAGCTTTGGGGAACGGTTCTTGATTCTGCTACCATAAGTTTTCTATACTTTTCTGCCAAAGACGCACGTTACTTTCGTTGACAAAAACCTTTTGGGCTGCTTCTAAATTATTACTTTCCTTCGCATGTTTCACCTGCATTCACGGAAAAACAATTGCACCCGGGCTGGACATTTTAAAAATAACTGCCTCCCCTCCCAGTTATAACAAAACAACCATCACCCCCTACTCTTCCGGAAGCGACGCATCAGTATACATTACAAGCCATGGCACTGCATCACGCAAAAACTGTTTATAGACACCTGGTTTTTTTTTCCTCCCCTTTTGCTATGGATACAACAAAACTTCAGTGGCAGTAATCGTATGGTGTAGTTTCTTTTCTATTGTATTCCTTTTGAATATGCTTAGTCTTTATATTATATTTATTGTAGCAAAGATGAGAATAGCATATTTAGTTTAGTGGGTTTTAGAAAGTACATGCAGCATAAAAATAATAACCCCGAAATAACACCAAAATATATGATTTTAAAAACTAAATTTACCAAAAAATAACAATATAAAATCTTGTCCCTACTAATAGGCCATCCACCTTTTGCATGAGTTCCCCATGAGGCGCCTAGTCAAACGCCTTTTCAAAGTCAATAAAACAGGCATCCACTTGTTTTCCCTCATCAACAGCTTTCACCAGGTCCTCCGATAGACCGGTCAACTGAGTAACATGGCTTCAGAGAAGGATATTATTGTGAATAATATCCTTCTCTGAAGCCATGTTACTATTCGCTCAGCCAGCCAAAAGTGCCTATTTACCGGTAAATTTTTATTCAATCTTTACTATGCAAGTACCGGTAAATACTGCTGATCACGAAATGTGTTCCCACCAAATGTGCATATTTAATTATGCACAAAATTAAGTTTCCAAACAAAACCAACCTAACCTCCAAGGTCTACTAAGTTATATAAATTTAGTAAAACTGCACAGATCTTGTTTTTCTGCATGTACAAATGGGCAAATATGTGTGTTTTATGTACGTAACCTAGTTCATTTCTTTCAAAGGGACTACGAGGGTTTTATGTATAAGAAAATAAAATGAGTTAAAAATATTTAAAGGAAGCCTTAGAATCGGACTCTGAATCAAAGAATCGAATCCCAATTTTAAGAATCATTATTGGAATCGGAATCTGTGTATTTTAGGAATCGACCGAACACTGTTCGTAATTACCAGTTGTCGTGTTAACCGAATGTTCACAAAAACATGCAATTTTTTAAGTTACAGTAAACTATTCGTGTCTTGTTTTGATGTTTACTATCTCTTTCCAACATATGGCACTTATTTCATTATGAAGGAAACCACAATGGACCCTCCTATTGTAATTTTCACAAAGTGTACATATCAATTAAAGGGTGCAACTTAGGGGCTAGGTTTATTAGACATTGTTTCTTTCTTTTGGTGTGTATGGCCTGTTTCTGCAATATGGCACGTATTTCATCACTAGGGAAATCACAATGGACCCTCCTATTGTAATTTTCACAAAGTGTACATATCTCTTAAAGGGTGCAACTTAGGGGCTAGGTTTATTAGACATTGTTTCTTTCTTTTGGTGTGTATGAACTGTTTCTGCAATATGGCACGTATTTCATCACGAGGGAAATCACAATGGACCCTCCTATTGTAATTTTCACAAAGTGTACAAACAGTAAACCCCCGATCTAACGACATCGGCGATCTAACGACATGTTTTCCAGAAACGATGGAAAAATTAATATTTTAAAAATTTATCAAAGCTAAGCAAAGTGAAATAGATCACAATAAAACGTTAATTAAAAATAATTATGCGTACATTAAACAATAACGTAATGCAGTTATCAAAAATTAGTAATATGCAGCTGTGAAATAAAAAAAGAACCGTTTCAAAATGCTAGAAACTTCGGCTGGAATATAGTTGAAGTACACGCCGGGTGCGTAGGCCGCGCGCGCAACACCGACACATGTGAGACGTGATGACTAACGCTGCCTTATCTCCTAATGCTCCTCCTCACTTCTTCACACTCCGTCCTGCCTGAACTTCCCTCTCACACTCCTCCACGTGTCGTTATCTCAGCTATGCAGTTCGATACGCGACGTGGCATAGCAATGGTAATTTACAACCTTTTTTGAAATTGAAAATTTAAGGAAAATCGTCTGTGTTGCAATTTCCTTTGTGAATGCTGTGCTGTAAGAAACACGCTGCTAAACATAGATACAATCCCTCCTGACTGTCCACGCCAGCCAATAAACACTCACCCCCCCGCCCCTCGAACAAGCCAGATTTTGCTTGCGTGCGCATGAACTGCTGACTGTCTGATAGTCACGTGCAACTAGCATCCTGTCTCGCCACAAAGCAGAGCCACGTGTTTGTTTTTCCTCCCCCACTCGGCAACTCTCGCTCATGTTTCTGTCTCTTGTGATAGCCCAGGGGGCTGAGGGTTTGAGAGAAGACACTGATTTTTCCGCCCTCATTACAGCACTGCAAAAAATTGGACTAGCAGTCCGTAAAAGAAAAAATCCAGCGTTATCTCATCTTCTTTCTCTAGCTGCAGAATTGAGCTTGGCGTGACCTTGACAACTTCCGCTGTATTACTGAACACTCCTGTGGCTTTGAAAGCGTCGTGTCGTAAAAACGGCTTACGATGCAAACACAACAGTCCCGTCGCCGTGTGCGGCATGTAGGCTGTTTGTTTTATGCTTGCTCGACAGTGGAGCAATAAGAGTGACTGCAGCCAGCGCACCGAGAGCCATTTCACGTCTATTCGCAGTACAGAGCATTAAACTGGTGCGTTGTGCATAGTTTCGTGATTTTTCCAATAGGCATACAACTTTTAGGGACGAGTAATTCAGTCGTTATTTTATAGTGACAACACCTTGAAAAGTCTGTTTTTTTGCCCTTTTGAGTTGCTCTAAGTTCGCGTTCATAATAGGTGTTCGAGTTTTTAAAAAATACAAACTTTTTTTTTTAATTTTTGTTCTTTAATACGCACTTTTATTAGTATCGCGAAAATGCTTATATTGGCGACAGGCTGTAACAGTTCTTGCGCAATAAAAAAAAGACTCAATGGCTGTACTGAAAGGTTTAAAAATCGTTGCTGTATGCATTCACGTAAATAATATGAGTTCTGCTGTGGTAGGAATGTGCTTTGCACTAGACAAGCAGGATGAATCACGTGCATGCGAGCGCAAGTCTTTTTTTTTTTCTTTCAATTTTTTTTCTATTTCCAGTGTATAGCGCACCCTTCTGATTTTTATCAGTTGTTTTAGAATGAAATTGTGTCCTATACATGATTAAATACAGTATAATACTGCAGCATCACTGTAGAAATCCACAAAAATTTAACAAAATTTACATATTTCTTAAGCACATATAACATTAGGAGTACTGAACATCAATGCAGAACTGTCGTTCATTGAAAAACACTAGGCCTCATCTTTGCGATTCACTTAATATACAAAATATGGTTCACCAACACACGTTGTTTACAAAAACTGAGTGCTGCAGTGTCAATGTTATTTGGTCATATTCCTTGCTCTCTTCCTCATTTCACGTGTTTGTTGGCCTGTGGCAGTTTATTTTGTCTTTCCTTGAGATATGCACAAGTGCATACAACATGGGAGAGTCCAGTGATGTGTGTACAGTTATAATGGGATTTTAAATATCTCAATGCCTTATCCACTGCAGCATTTTTGTGGGGAAGTTTCAGCATATGTTTTGCCAACTTGCAAAGAGTTAGATATCATTATTTTGGTGGTTTTAATGAGAAGATACTTGCTGCCAGTACACACCAGATTCATCTGTCTTGACAAGTTCTAGGGTTCTTGGTGGCTGTTAAAGTGTAAGCTATAAATTGTTCATTCAGTTCGATCATATTCTCCGCTAGAAATTACATTTGGAAATCTATTAACCATATTAGTAACCTTTTCCCAGGCCCTTGATTCTTTCTTAGTTGCTTCATTCTGCAGAGGTACCACAAAATACAACTCTTTGGTTCCTATCTCGTAGAGTTTGTGGACATTGCTGAAAAAAAAATCTGCTATTTCCTCTGAACTAATCAGATTATTTTCCTGAAATGCTTGTATTGCATGGTCGACAAAAAGAGCTGCAGCAGAAAGTTTATTAATTTGCTTCCTAAAGTCAACCACTGTAATGTCACATTTTTATTTTGGGTGATATGGAATTCAACAAAGTTTGCAATGAATTGGTGCAACAAAATGCAGGATTCAGAATAAAGCTTGTGGAAATATGGTTTAATCCTTCTGAAACAAGATATTAAACTGGATAAATGTTCTCAAAACTGCACTAAGAAAGAGGAAACAGGTTTGTAGATGGTGAGTACAATGTTTCATTGATGTGTTGGAACAGATTCCAGGGTACAGTGTTTTGTGAGTTATTCACATACATTTGACAGTTCGTTGCATGCATACGATGCAGCGAGATGTACAAGACAAGCACAGTTTAAAAACTGTAATATGTTTTCTTGCAGACTTCTCAAGCATTAAAGGATATATAGTTGAATTCTCCCACTATAGCTTTTGCACCATCTGAAGACATACTCAAGTGTTTCTGTCGGGGAATGTTGCCTTCCTCAAAAGAGTTGCTGTCAACATTGAAGTGATTTTCACATATTGCAAAGACATGTTTCAAGTCTAGCTGCCCAAAAAAAACTGTGCTGACAGTCGGAATTTTATCTGTAGTCGAGTGCCACATTTTTATTTCACATCTCAAATTACATACTGATACAGAATGCTCCACTATATTGCATTATTAAACCCAGTTATTTGTAAGCTTTGATGCCTCTAAGACACATTTCAGTATTTTACTGCTATGTTTACAATTCTTTGGTTTCTGGTATATTTCCTGAAAGAAGGTTATAGTTTGGCATGTTTTCTCCTGAAAAGGTTGTTTATGATACTGTTTACATGTGGGATAGTGTACTTTTTTCTCCAGAAATACATATTATAGGCTGTATATTATACATGTAAGGACGTAAATGCTTTGTACAGTTACCAGAGAACTGTTAATTTGTACTGATGACATTGTGGATGTGTTTATTTTAATTATGGTGGAATAAGTGTCGGAAATGTACATAAAACGTAAAAACTCTGGGATTTTCCGTGATGTTTAGTCCACACTTTTTCTTAGAAAAACAGTGCAGGGCGTTTCGGCCGTGTTTTAAATACATATTATATCCTAGGAATGGGAGCAGTTTGTTGTATTATTAATGCAAGAATTATAGTACTGCTGTATGTAGGTATCGTAAGGTTGCGAAACGAGGTAAGGACAGGGTGCCATATTTTCGAATACTTGCCTCGCTTCCCTTACTTGGTATGCTTTAGGCAGTCCTCAGACAATTCAACACTACTAGTCTTAGCTAGCCCTAGAGGCATGAGACCTTGTCTGAGTGAGGGAGGCTTAGCGTCCCCTGGGAGAGTGGCGTCCCTTAGGAAAGGCCAACGCTATGTGCCTCCGGGGTATAGAGAAGGGGCTTCAGAATTTCTTTTATTAAGGAGGAGGCTTGTAAACCACTCACCTAGAATAGTCTGCTTCCACTTGGATAGTGGGGCGGTTCTTTTAGGCATCTGACAATCTTATGCTTTCAGTTCCTAGATGCAACAATATAGGAACGCCTGGCGCTGAGGTATCTTTATTGGGCTGATTAACTCTACTCGGTTGCGTCGTAGCTCCTTCAGGATCTGGCTAAATCGAATGCGGGTGCGTGGCTGAGCTTGAGCGGATAATGAATGCTGAGTTCCGGTAAAGAGGCTCTGGGCCTGTGGTATTTTAGTTAGTTCAGGAATAAGTCCTGGGGGGAGTTTCTCTTACTCTGTACTAAATGTCTACGAGCTAAAGCAGCCTGCTGCCTTGGGCTATGGCTTTCCAAGTCGTCAATCTCTGCCTGGGTCACGTGTAGTACCAATTTGAACATTGAGAGAAATAAAAATAGAAAAGAGTTTGTTTACATTGATACAGTATATTGGGAAAAACAGTAGCGCAGTTTATACACACACTTTACAACGGGTCCTTATGCACTTTTAATTATTTATAATATTTTACAGACTGAATCACACTAGAGAACTTTACTTGTACGAAACCACGTGTTTTATTTCGTGAGAGCCTCTAACTAGTACTTCAGCTTCCAGCAGATACTCACGGCGCGCCTCGTGGTGGCCGACCAAACTTACGTGAGTGGGTGCTTTCCCAATGATTGTAGCGCGCCCGCTAGGGAGATATGCTCGCTACCTCGTCACTAGGCACTCGGAGCAGTCAGGAATATTGGGAAGGTGGGTTTAAGTGGCGGGCTACCGCCACAACTCATAGGTATGTGTAAGAGAGGTTTGTTGAAGGTAAGGGTAGGAGGGCTTTAGGTGGCGGGCTAGTGCCACATCCCATAGGTGTAAGGGAAGGAGTGCCTAGAGAGCTCGGTAGGAACCGAGTCCTAGGAATCACTGATTTTCTGGGGGGCGAGAGGCGCCTTATATACTCGTCCGAGGGGGGGGGGGAAGTCCCTTTAGGCAGGTGGGGTTCAAAATGGCAGCTCGACTTCTGGAGCTGTCTGCTTTGCAGGGTTACCAACTCAACTTAACCAAAGTAGCTCGCCTCACAAACAAAACCCTATCAATAATGCATTTTTACGTGTTGCCGTTGAACAAAAGCTGGAAATCACTTTAAACACAATTAAAACATTAAGACATTATTTACAGTAATTCGTTCTTCTTTGCACAGTGTTATTTATTATTTATAAAGTCTGTGCATGTGGCCATGACGGTAAATAAACATTACATGGTTTACATTCAGCGGGTACGTGAGTACATCCTTACTCAAAGGCTTATTTTCAACTTACACAATATATACATACATTTCAATGTTATCTAAATGTTGAATATCGTCAACACGTGGTCGGCAGTTAAGGCCTAACCTAGAAAACAACAAGGTAACCTTAAAGGGAGGCGAGCTTTAGTATGGGTATTTAACAAGACGCTGTGGCTATGCGTCATACTTACGTGCTACTACGTTTATTTCTACGCTACCACATTTATATTGCATTGCACAAACATAACCTGAGCTTAGCTGAAATGACATGATCGTTAGTTATTGCCAAAATGCTACCAAGCTGCCTAAGCGCAATGTATTGAACTGTTTTAAGTTAAATTTTTTGCATTTTCATGGAGTAGTGGGAAACATTGATCGGTAAACAGTGTTGCCTTGTGTGTGTTAACTGAAAAAAGCCATTTTGAAGGTATTTTCCCAGTAAATACAAGGGCACGCATCTGTGTAACTTAGTGTTTGGTTTATAATTACGTTTTCAGTGTTAGAACTTATTGATTATAATGTTGTTGTGAATGTATATTTCATTTTGGGTGTTTGTTGTTTCGACAGTTTCGTGTATTTTGTGTTTGCAAAACGAAGAGATGTAATAAATATGAAAACTGGAAGACATCACCTCTTAGGTGCTAATGTAGTACAGTACATATACTGCATTCAGGATAAGGTGTCCCTTTTTTTGACAGTTCTCTGGGTTGTGCACAAGTGTTCATCCACGAAAATAGATCTCAATGTATTCATATGCCACCATGTGTTGAGACCGGCTGTTGTTTACATTCCTGTTTGTTTACATTCTATAACTTGTCAAAAAAGACTTCCGAAGCAAAGTGGCATATATCAATATTTTTGTTTTACAGATTATCTAGTTTTAATGTAAAATGGAGTTTTGTGATTAAAGTAAATGTTTATGTTTACTGAATACACGTTTTATCTTTATTAGTTGTTAAATATATCAATTTTATTAAGTGCTTTGCCATATGTGACCTAGACAGTTGACAGGAGATTAGATTTCAAGAGTTTAATCATTTTTTATCAAGGTAAAGCTCCCTTGATGGCTCAATACAATTTAAATGAAACCATTTTGTTGCTTCATGCTTAAGTCAGTAAAAAACCCAATAAGTTATCCCCATAGTTAAATATAGATCAATATTACTTTTAAAAAAGTATTCAAGCAATTCTTTAAGATACTGTTATTAGCCATTCACATTAAACATATTATTTTGACGTAACCATTTTACAAATTCTCAGGCTGTTACTGCATATACGTCAGTGACTGGTTGCCTTACTGAGTGCTGAAAGCGAATAACCAAATGTAGTTAGATACATTGTGTAACATTCCTGAAAATAAACTCTAAGTAAAGTCATCAAAATGTTACGTTTATTGTGAATGACCTAAACAAACCTCTAAATATCATTTATCAATAACCCTTGCACATGTTATATTCTGCACAAATGTGCTGTGAACTAGCTACATAAATTAAATTACTAAATCACGTAGACAGAGATGTACAAGTACTTACAGAAACAGCACTTGCCGGTTGGAGAATATAAAACCTAAATGGGCAGCACATTTTTGCGCTGTTGCAACGTTTCGGTGGCCAGACCAGCGTCCTCGCCGTCCATCTGTTTTTACGTCCTCCAACCTGCAAGTACTGTTTCTATAAGTATTTGTACATCTCTGTCTACGTGTTTTAGTTATAACTTACCTTGGGTTATGGCAAAACACAAAATTAAGCAGGCCAGGCTTGTTCATTACATACAGAACAAAATATTAGTTTGTCTTGCACTCCTATTCCAATTAGTACCACAAAATTATGAATTTAATGTATCAGACATCAGTACGTATAATAGATACTGAACTGTACCTTAGGACTGCACTCTGCATTATACCCAGTTTTTTTTTTGTTTACAAACATGTTTTCAGTCTTCATCTCAATATATTGATATTGTGAAGAACTCTAGATATGTGAATTACCTGTGACATGGAAGCTTATTATTTTCAACGGGAAAAAGTGGTTGAGCGATACATGAAAAGCAAGTACACTATCGGTAACTTTGCATGATTTAATTCCAACTAATGTGTTCCATTTGAGTTTAACTAATAAAGTTTACAGCATGTTAACAATTTTTTTTAAATTTTAAACTGAAAGAACACACATTTTAATAGTTTGCAATACCCTCCCCAAATAAAAATTACTGATTTATGTATATACTGTACCTTCATAAACACATTCATGACATAAATTCTCTATCAAAGTTATTGGTTTTAATAAAATAAGTATAATTGCTTTAAAGCATGACCATTTTTATTAAGCCATTTTACATAGCATACATGAAACAAGTACAAATTGCAGTATCAAATTTCTCAGAAACAAATTTGCGAAATGTAAATATTACAGAAACGGCTTTAAAATTATACAATTAGGATAGCAATTTGAAAGTTAATAAGTGCACTAAACAGAAGCCAAAGCACAATTGCACAAAAGACAATAATGTGTAATGTATTTAAATATAAAACAAACTGTGCTCTCGCTATTGAAACAAAAGTTTCTAATTTGCTACACATTTTGTTAAAAATTACCATACATTCTCAAAACATTTGTGTACAAGCAAGGCATCAGTAATTCTATTTATATGCACTGTAATGTTCTTCCAACAGTTTTATACCAGCTACTGAAAGCTTGTCTACACTATTTTTGCAAAATTTACCTAACTTTGTCTAGGCATTTGTATATACTGATGAAACCAGTAGGAAATACCTTTCCTCATAATGGCATCGTTATTGAATATGAACTGCTATGAAAATATGGTTTACCTTACACAAAAACTGAAAGAATATTGCTGAATGTATCGCACACACGTACATAACCAGAAACTCAAGTTTATATGTTCCCTATTGATTGATAAATGCACAATAAAGTCTTACGAAGAGCAAACTAGCCAATTTAATCACACTGCACAACCACAGCTCTCCCACACTGAAAATACTGTAGAATTGAGGAATAAATTGTATACCGTTGAATGTGCAGATGTGCAAGTATTTAATCTTACACAATATAACATCCCATACTTTTAATTTTCAAACAGTTCGTAACATATGTATGGTTTGGCGACTGTTGGGAAACGTGATTGTAAAAATTGCAATTTTGTATTTACCACACACGAAAGTTGTTATCCGCCGTTCACGATAAAGTGAGCACTGCATAAAGTTTTCTTTCAGCAATTTTGTAGCAATCTTTACTATTTTAAATATGAAAATTTCCATATCCCTAGAAACCAGTGTAAACATTTCAACACTCTCAAACGTAACACCTATTTGCTCAATGAAACATATTTTTAATTAATTGCAGGTTCTGCTGAGCACTCAGCTCATAGTGAACAGCCTGTATATTCCTACGTTTTACGACTATTAAATACGAAACGTTGATGTAGCAAGTATCCACACTGAAATACGCTGCCACAATAACAAAATTATAAATTTATGTTTGGCAAAAATCATGTTTACAAAGACACCACACTGTACGCCAGGCACAGTCTACATACCACATGTTCGGTATGGTACCTAAATTATGCGATTTTGGTACCAGATTTCTCGTTACGAATTGACCAAACAGGGAAAAAAAATTGAAAAGCTTGGAAAACTTCCAACAATTTACATAACTCGTGAAGCACAAAATTGTACATTGTATGGAAGAATCTTACAAGTTGGCAGCTATGCATTGCAGTCATTCAAATAAACTTATTCCGACAGTGGTACTGCCAAAGGTTCATCTTCACTGTCGCTCAACTGCAAATCCACTATCAATGGATTGATAGTAAACCTTGCATCGGTCTTCAGTTTTCTTACGCTGTCCTTGGGGATAAGTTTTTCAGTGTGATTGTTGACACAACTAGTCCACAAAAAAAAAAAAAACGAATATATAATTCCTAGAATACGTAATCCACTTATACAATGCCATTTTAACACAAAACTCGTGTTGCAACTTGGTACATTGCATAAACTAAAAGGGAATTTGTGTTACATTTTCATAGCTATGAGTCTTTACGTTGCTTCTGTGTACTGGTATATCTATATTGCATATTTGTTTTTAGATTATGTTTTTTGTACCAAGTACTTTTAAGACAATGAACAATTATTGTGTTAACATCTTAACCATACCAAATTCCAATTAGCGGTATCTACTAGGGCTGGGCGATATATCGAAAATAACGATTTCGATTCGATTCCTTAAATAATTGAAACTGAATCGATCATTTATTTAAGATTCGAAAAAATAATGAAACTTTGGTTAGGTTTGCAACAAGCAAAAATTTTCCTTAAAGAAGACCTAAGTTACATTTAACATAAATGTCCGATACGTGGATTCTTGATACATCGTTTCTCAGTGGACCATTGAG
>PNEQ01075415.1:0-13513 GCA_003012365.1 Medauroidea extradentata
ATTAGCTTGCTTCTCCTGGAATAGGATTTATGTGGCAGGCCAGTAGTAGTTCTCTTGCTTGGAAGCACGTACAGAGAAGTGCTGGCTTTTACAATTTCAAATAAGCTCGGAGCTAGCCAGTGCTTAGATAGATTTATCTGGCAGGCAGGTCAGAGTTCACTCGCTTGGAGGCACGAACACGGACGTGCTGGAATGCGGGAAGTCTGCAGGGCGTTTCTCGACCAACGTGGGTGGTAGTGTCGTGTGTAACAACACTAAAAAGGTGGTGATCCGCGACAGATTGAGAACGCTGCACATCCCCAATTAATAAACTAATGAATATTTAGCTGGTAGTATGGAGTAAAATGCTCTGTAAATTTATCGGTATCTATGTTACATACAATTTTTAGGTTATAAACGTCAATAAACCAGCTTTTTAGGCAAGTTGGATCTTGATGTATCCCTCCGCCGCTCGGCCGAGTAAGTCCGGGTGTTCGCCCAGGAAAGGCAGTTGTGATCCATCGGAGCTCGTGACCGGTCGCCGGGAGATGGCCGGCTAAGTTTTTCTTGTTTGTAATCGGTCAGTAGCAGGTGGTGTTTCATCGGAGCTCGTGACCGGTCGCCGGGAGATGGCCGGCTAAGTTTCTTATTTGAGTTTGTAATCAGTAGTCGTCGTACATCGGAGCTCGTGACCGGTCGCCGGGAGATGGCCGGCTGAATGTTTTGTATAGTTGGGGCGTCACGGCGGCAGGGAGAGGACGTGTTGGACGGGGCAGAGGGGTTGTGAAGCCTAGAGGGCGAATTCGGGAGTAAAGTGGGCGGTATTGCCTGCGATGCTTTGTTGTTCATCATTTTTCGTTAGCTAGTTAGGTTATCTAAGTAGTATTTGCCTGGGCAAACACTCTAGACTACGTCAAGTTGAGCACTTGCATCACCCTTTTATGTTTAAGTTTCGAAGTTGAAAAGGTTACTGAAATGAGTTTAAGTGGTTAAGCAGTGAGTGTTCAATGTACAAGTGAACCATTAAATAGAAAAAAAACTAAACGTAAACTTTTTTTTCTTCTTTTTTTATATATGCCCACTTAAATGTTTTCTCTCTGAGCGGACACCGTTTGAAATACTTAACCTCCAAAATATATATAAACAACAGCACGTGACAGCGAGAAGTAGCAGCCCCATTACATTCTGGCGTCCCCGAACAGGGACATCTAGACACTAACAACACGGCGACGTAGACGTACCAGACGTACTAGTAGCGGAAGAAGACCCATCACATTCTGCCGCCCCGAACAGGGACATCATAACCTCAAAAACCAGCTTCTACATAATAACAACACGGCAACGCAGAGCAAGCCCCATCACAATACGCATCAAATTTTATGCTATAAACAAGATAATGGTTATTGCAGTACTGCTGTTTTCAAAAATAAATTTAACCCAATATGAACAACTTTCTCACTTCTCCCCTCCCCCCTCCCCAACTAGCAACAACAAAAAACTGTTTTAAAGTTGCATTCTATAATGAAACACACATAAAGTTAGAAAAAATTTCTATACAATTTACGAAGAAATTTTTACTCTTCCGATATTTTCGTTGACTTCCAGATATACAGAAATTATGCACCATAAAAACCTGAATACGGTTTTGAAGTTAATTCTTAAGTTATGATGTCATACATTTAATGATGCATGAAAATAGTACATATACTAGTTACAACGTTTTTGTTTTTCGATTTATTAAACCCATTAGAATGGTGCAAATACGAAAACAAATATATAATTTGATGATGTTTCAACGTTGTACAATATACGAAAACATTAAGATAAAGGATACACTATGAAATTTTTGGCAACAGCGCGCACTGAAACAAGGACAGTGCTTATGGCAGTTACCACGTGTTGAAAGAGAGCGCTGTAATACAATCTAAGTGTGAGATGCTCTATACATATAAACATGTACCGCAGAAGCTCACAACTCAATCAGGAATACTGCTAGACTAAGACTACATAGTCTACTCACCCTAAACCAAGCTGTCTTCCAACTGCATATCTCCTGAATGATATCACTCACGGGAGCTGAGTTATCTCTGCGAAACCTTGAACTCTGCCTAGTAGCTTGGGCACGCTGCTCCCGCGTCAGTGCTGGTATGGTGCGCACCTGCTCAAGCTGGCTACCCTCCTGGAATCTCACCATCTTCTTGGGCTTCTGCTGCTGTTTGGGTGCCGCAGCTGCAGCCGGTGCCAGCTCGGGGACACGTGCTGGAGCAAAGGAACGGCTGGTAGAACTGGAGCACAGGCCTCGAACCGGAGACGAGAGTGGGCTCTGGAACGTTGTCGTGGGAGAGGTGGACGAGGTCGAAGTCTTGGAGAGATCTTTGAAAGACAACTTTGGAATCTTCTTGACTTGTGGGGCAGCATTATCATGTTTGTCGAGCTTCTTGGACAAGGGTTGCGGCTCTACAGGTACAGGGCAATGCAACTTGTTCTTCACATCTATTATCTTCTTCACATCCTGCTTGACGTCCTTTTCCTTGCTTCGAGCAGCCGTCCTGTGGCGGCCCTTCGGCCTGTCCATGGAGGCACAAATGGCCTCGGTGAGCATGGCGGAGCGGTTTCTGTCGGTCACCTTCACGTTCATCGGAAGTACTTTCAATGGTGACTTGTTACACTTCACCGAGTTCTTTTCCGACTCTACCGCTGGTGTATCTTCTGTTTTCTCACCACGTACCTTCTTTTTTTCACACAAGGATTTCAGTTTTTCTTTGCGCTCTTTCTGGTTTCTAGATTTAACTTCTTTGTCCTCAACACTTACACGCTTAGTTGTTTTCAAAGGTTTACGTCTATGTCTCCTTTCCTTCTCTGCCTTTTCTGGCATTACCTTGAAATCTGCTTTTCCAGACGTACTTGGTTGATCTCTGTCAACTTCAAATTTGTCTGTAACAGAAGTAAATGCCGCTTCAGTTCTGGTACTTTCGCTTTCTACATTCTGCTCATCAAGAGTCTGTGCACAGCCTGCTACAGAAGTAAATGTTGCTTCAGATTTGGTGCTTTCACATTCTACGTTTAGCTCATCGCAAGCCTGTGCATCTGTCACACTCTGTCCCCGTAATTCCTCGAAAATGTAGTGATCCATGCTGTCAGGCTCATCTTCCAGAACAGCTCTGTCTGCATTTTCAACTTCATTCCCTTCAGTTTCTTCAAACAGTTGAGAGCTAGGATACGCTTCATCATCACTGATTGTAATTATATCATCTGAGATTGCACTGGTTGGAACCTCTAATTTTACGAGTACAGGTTTTTCTTCTATTGTCTCATCATCGTCTAGCTGAAATACTTCAGGAGTGGTAGACAGGTACGAACTAGCAGAGGTCTGTGGTGGGGAAGTTGCGACAGCGAGTGACGAGACAGTTGTTCCTGCAGGTGTAGAGTCTTCAACATTTGGGGAAGATGATGTAGGTGGAGCGCAGACTGCAGTGACTGGAGGTGATACCACTCGAGCTGGCGGGCAACTAGTCTGATCGACGTTAACAGTCGCAGATGATAACTGCACGGCATTTACACTGGGAGACTTTGTCAATACAACAAAACATGGTGGAAATTCAGGTGCAGCCACAACAGATGGTGTACGTATCACAGTGGCAGGAAATGACGACCCTACAGGTTCCGCAGTCTCTTTACGACTGCTTCTTATATGCCTGGCATGACGTGTATATTCCAGCAAATCTGTTAGTTTGGGATCAATTACAGAATGTGAAGAACGTGCCTCAGTTACAACTTGAGGACGTTCTGCCACACGTTTTTTGGCAGGATCAGTCTCAGAATCTGAAGACCCTGTGTCAATTACAAGCTGCTGAGAACTTTCAGTCTCTTCAGTTGGTTCAGGCATTGTTGCTGAACACAAAGTGACGGACGTAGAACATTTCAATGTGTTTGATGATTTAAGATGTGCAAGTGACTGTAGGGAACATGATTCCCTAGCAGGCAGAGAATACCTTGCCACATCGGCTGCATGGGAGTCAAATTTGTGATGAGACGAGCAAGCATCCATCTGAGGCTCAGAGGGACCCATTGCAACTGCTGGTTTGGGATCCTTTGGAGAGATTGAAGAACACACATCCATCCCATGTCGAGAGCTGTCCGGAACTTCTACTTGTTTGATATCTATCACACACTCTGATGAGCATGTAACTACTCCAGGTTGAGGATTTTCTTTGGTAACACTCGATGGTTTAGAACTGACAAATGTATGTGACGGGGAAGAGTTGATTGCAGATGACAAACAGTCCGTCACATTTACAGGTTCAGGATTCATCACAGAGTTTGATGAGTGTACATCCACCCCAGACTCAGCACAATCAGTAACGCCCAACTGTGGGACACTTGTCACACGAGTAGATACGAGAGACTCTTCCTTATCAACTACTCCACCCTTATCCGACAGAGAATGTGACCGGCATGATACCACTACTGGTTCAGGATGTTTCACAACACTTTCTGAAACTGGCACAGACTGCAAACAAACCTTAACAACTGCAGGTCGAGAATTTTCTGTAACATATGGTGGGTCAGGAACTGTCACAGAGTGTACGTTGCAAGTTGGATCGGGTGTCTTAAAGCACTCTGGTGGGGACGTATCTGTGGCTGGCTGCACGCAGCTACGTACAGCAGGCGGGCAAACAGGCACAGATACCGGACGATAATCACTTAACACTTCGCGTGGAATTACAGCAGTCCCCAACACTGGCGTCCGAGAGCAAGACAATTCTCCATTGGACAAGCCCACGTCAGCCGTGTGCTCGCAAGGACCGGTGGACAGCCTGTCACCTGCCTGGCAGCACGAGGTAGACGAGACCCTGTCCAGTAAGCACTCGAGGCTCGGCTGCATCTTGTGCGGCACCTGACAGTCGTCTGGCATGTGGCGCTTGCGACTGGCTGGTGTCTCTGAGAAGTTGTTCGTTTGGTCAGGTGAGCACGAGCAGTCCTTCCGTACAGTGACAGGCGGGGCCTCAAGCGCAGGCTGGCTTGAGTCAGGCTCCTGATCCTCATCGCTAGAAAGGTCTATGCACTCCACTGGTTTCCGAAACTGTCGGCAAGAAACCAAGCGTTTCCCACAAAAAAATTAAGTGGTTCAATACTATTTACAGTCACTCACAAATAAGCTGCTTTCAACTACTGTAATGAAATGTGTATCGTACCTTTATGATCAAATGCTCTAATATATAACCATTATACCTTACATAATTTTCTTGATTCTGCCATGGTCAATTCACCTGCAGCTATCATTTAGACGGCCGGCTAGGTGCTACCATTTCTCAGAGATGTTCAAGTGATATACATGGTATTACAAGGTTGCACAAGGACAGGTATCTGAGTACTGGTCTGTATGTTCTGTATAGTAACTGGGACCACTTAACCTAAACAACACTACTGTGCCAATAAAAAGAAAGAAAATAAAATTTGTACCAACAAGTAAAAAACAGATAAATATTTGCCATAATTTTAGACGGTTAAAACATTATAATAGTTACAAAAGTCACTACTTTTCTGAAGTAAACAGTATTAATAATTATCTCGGTAATAGGAACTTAAAAATATAAAAGAAAGGAAGAGGCACCTAGGCTATCTGTACATACAAAAGACAGAAGCACAAGTACTAATGTTTTGGTACATAACAGATACACACAAAAATATAGGACAACACATAATCGTGGAAGCGAATATCATGACGTTTCGCTGCTTAGAGCAGATTCCTCGGACAAAGAGACATGGCTGACAGCAATGTGGCTGCCGATGCACCGATGATGATGCACCTAGCCCTGCCACCTACAGGCAATAACTCTGAACTCAGACGAATCTCCTGCCTCATATCATTGAACCATTGGCCGCTAGGTGCATCAGCATCAGTGCATCGGCAGCCACACCGCAGTCAGCCATGTCTCTTCGTCCGAGGAAGCTGTTCTAAGCAGCAAAACATTGCGATGCGTGCTTCCGCGATTGTGTGTCGTCCTATATTTTTGTGTGTATCTTTCAAGTACCAAAACGTAAGTACTTGTGTTTCAGTATTTTGAAAGAACTTAAAAAAGTTAAGTTAAAATGAATATACAGTTATGTTAATTGAATACAATAAAACAGTTGAAATGACCATTCTTCTTCACATTAAAAATTATGTTGCACTGAATTACAAAGTATTTTATCAAGTAACGAGTTGTAGCAGCTATTTATGGTGTTAAGTTTGCTACTTATGACAGTGGCAAAACTACAAGTTCTGTTTGGCTCCCTGGAATGTACACAGTTTACTCTAACACCAGCATCGTAGAATTGTTGCAAGCTACACTGACTCTGTGCATGGCCAGAGAAGAAGAGAAACACTAAGCTAATGTTATAATAAAATAACACAGTATTATTGTAGTACACATATTATCACCCCAGGATTTGCCTCAAAGAAATATACTGTATACAGTTTACAGTGATATTTCATTCTCTACTCTTCTATGCTTCTGGGTTGTAGCTGCGACACTGCCGTCTTTCTTCCCGACATTTACTTATGTACTTGTGACAGTTAAGAACTTCAAAACACAATGTTTATTTTATATATTTAAATAATTCACTGAAAACCTATTTGAAAACTTAAAACTGCAGTGTTACTTTTCAACGATTCTTGCAATGGGAAAATTTAGGAACTAAGAAAGTATTCTGGACATACACCATTACTATAATCCTATATAAACTGATCTGAATAGTTTAAAAGACCCATGTCTTAGCTTTGCTTAATGTAATTTTAATAGAAATATACTTCCTGATTTTAAAAATGTTCTGCAATATTTTACACATCTTGTTAATTGTTTTAAGTTTCCAATTCTAATAATTTTTAAAATTTTACATTTCTAAATATTTTAATACTGCAGTAATTATAATGTCAAAAGTTTTATTAACATACCATTCAGTTTTTGAACAGTGCTGCCGGTTTCTTCAAGAAAAACAAATTTGAATATCATCAGTGGAAATAAATAAAAATGCTTGGCTGTCTGACTGTTGTACTGTATTTTACAAGAATAATCAGTGAGAAACTTCTTAATTTTTTGGTTTATTTGACTGAAGCGGCATAATCTAATAAGTTACATTCTATTTTCATTCACAACATACTAATAAAATCATCTAAAAATGTTTTCTTCTGCACATTTTTATACTGTATTGCTCGGATTCCTGTAAGCACAAATATCTTGTCACTTATGAGTAGGGACTGGAAAAATTTGCAAATTCAATTACCTGTAGGCTAGAATCCATTATCCTATGCATATTCAAGCCCCGTCTATTCGCTCATTACCTGCAGTTCCACAGAGTAACAGCTAGTGGACAAATAGTTGGGGCTTTAGTATGCATAGTACAACGGATTCAAGCCTGCAGGTAATTGAAATCGCGAAATTTTCCAGTCACTACTAATGACGACAAAAAGACTTTACCTTCCTCAACAAACAACACAACACAAAAATTACTACATCTCTGCAGTGGTAAGAGTATGAATGGAAACAAACATACACCAGATGACTCACAGTGTCAGACTTGACCAAGGTGAATACGAACGATTCCGGCCCGACAACAGCATTGGAACCGAAGCCAATCCTGTCGCCCTCGTGTAGAGAAAGCTCCCGGTCAGGGAGTATTCTATGTTTGTTCACATAAGTGCCATTCGAGCTCTGTAACACAAGGTACACACAGCCGTGAGCATGCAGTATACAAGATACGTGTTCACAGTTACAAGTATAAAGTCACTACCCACGCGGGCGAGAAGGGAACGTGAGCAGCTACTGCCTAGTAGACTCCACAGTAATTATAATCATCATCCTTTGACAACACTCAACATGTTACATGGAAATATGACCAGAAGTAACTAATTTTTTACAATGTTACTTACTAAAAGGAAACTACTGGTGATCATGCAATTTATTAACTAAAAAATTTACTTTTAATAAATTATGAAAGCTTGTAATGTACTTAAATTTAAATGAAGTAAATGTATTTAGTTTGAAGCCCACACATTCTCTTTGTAGGTACTTAAGACAAAACACACACATACAGAAACAAAGGCAATTTCAATCAAATATGGGAACATTTTTTTAGAAAGAGGTGAGCTAAAAGTGTGGAGGCAAAACTAAGTACGTACAAGGGAAAGACAGATATTAGCTAGGTAGGCATGTCCAGCAGCACAACTCACTTTCAGGTCCTTGACGAAGACAGTGTTGTCGAGCAGACGCAGCTCCCCGTGCATGCGCGACACAAGGGAGCTGAGCATACGTAAGTTGCAGGCCACACCACGACCCACCGTGTACTGTAACAACCAACCACAGCAGTGCAGTCAACAGTGGCAAACAGGAGGGGAGGAACAGCAGTGATCGCACTGCGAGAAAGAATGGGGCACTCACCGTAGTGCGGTAGCGGAACAGGTCTATGACCTCCTCCTTGATGGGCCGGCCGTCCACAACGTGGGCGTCCAGCTGAGTCACTCTTATCAGCATCCACGTGACCATGTCAGCACTCGTGAGGGCGACAGGCCAGGTGCACCTTCCGCTCGTCACGACAACAGCAGTTCATTACATGCTGCAACAGCACGCGTACCTACTTCTGTTAGTATACACGCAGGTGCCAAACATTCTCAACACCATTAAAGAAATGTTAAAACACAGTTATCATGTACACTTTCGCATCTTGGAAGCAAAGCATTATCCGATCGTATGTTGCAATAACCTTCTTTTACATTATGAAATCATTCCTGCAAATATTGCCACCATTTTTTTAATCATCCTGTGTAACGAGCAATTTGAGTTATTTTTGTATACTGAATTCGGTTTGCCATTTTAGTTCACCTAGTCTTGTGAAGTTTACAAGGGGCCAGCTTCTGACCAAAGGCCCCGCCCTTCGAAAAAAACAACCCCTTGCTAGAACCGTATTAATTAAATAAGTACATCATTGCTCTTGGATATATACACACAACTACACAAAACGATTTCTTCCTCTTTCACATCCCTTATCCCTTAATTAATAAATAACTATTTTACAATTACATTTTAAAAGCTACTGGCTGGCTTCCCTCCCCTCCTGTCCTGCAGCTAGGGAGGGTAGCTCGAGCATGGAGGGAGGCGAGAAGCCCCAGACTCTTGCCCTGCACCTGCTCGTGTCCACAAACACACAATATATACAATACAAATTCCTGTTTTTCCTTATGAAATCTGGTACAGTGATATCTTTATGAAAGCTATTTTACCATTGTCCTGACAATGTCGAGAAGATAGAAAGATTGCATGAGACAGTTATGAGTAAATATGGGATTTATGACAGTTCAGCCACACTTATGGCTATTAAATATAATCACTTGTGGCAGCGACCATATTGGCGTGTAACAACTTCGAAAGTAATAAGCATATTTTAGAAATGTTTTCAAGACAGAAAAGAAAATTGGAGTGTAGAAGATCTAAATGGAGTATTCACAATGTAAAAATTTTAATAAAGTAATAAACTTTTGTTCAAAACCCTCTAATATTTCTAAACAAAAACCAAATGTACATGCAACATGCTCTAACGCTAACAAACTTTGAGTACATCAGTGCATCATGAACTTTCAGTAACTTGAGGTCCTCCCCCCCCCCCTTATTGTCAAATGTTTATGTGACCGAGGCACAGCGCCAAGGGCGACGTTGACCAGCACATCTAGCAATGCACAAACTGAACACAGTAGAACTGTATATCACTTGCCTGACTGACAATTTGAATGATGATGCCATCTTTTTATTGGTGAAAAGTTTTACGCAAAGTCCATTGCATGTTTCTAGAGTAATTTCACATGCATCCCGGAACTAGTTTTTCGGCTGGAAAAGTGGTTTTCAGCAATTATGAAGGGCTCTGAAATGATTTTTCTAATTTATATAATGTTTTGAAACAACCTTTCCATCATTGTTTGAAGCACATCATCTGTTCATACATTAACACAATCTGCACATGTGGAATTGTTTCATAAAAAAATACATAAGTATTTGGAGCATTCCATGCTGGGGAGAACGTAATATTGAATTTGTAAAAATAAAACAAATAGTAAAAATTGTCGTTAACAGTCATGAATTATTATGAACTAATTCAATTTTGTAATAATTTTCAACTTCAAGTATGGTATGCTTGTAATAAAGAAGGCCTCCATCATTTCAGCTTTATTGAAACTGCTATGTTTTCAGAGACGCTAATTAACTACGAAGTCTTGTTAAGCTAACTTACTGCTTTTTCAACTGTCAAATTAATTTCACGTTATTCTGTTGTTACAGGTTTATAAATGTGATAATTAATCATTAGATACGCTTCTGAAAAGCTAAGATTTTTTCTGTCCCACATATGACCCAGTTTAGGTTATCTTTTGTTTTAAAATAGGAAATTATATTTCTGAAAAATGTTTGGGTCATTTTTTACCTCCATTTATACTTACTAAATACATAACAATATTTACAATTTTTTATATTTATATTAAGGAATATGATAATATTTTTAATTGATGTCCCACACGTGACCAACTCATGCTCCGTGATTTCTAAATTTAATTTTTGTAATTTGTGTAGTCAAAACAAGATTGCTTGAGGGACGTATTACATCTGGAATAACGTTTCGTTACAGGGGCAATGGAAAAACCCAAAAAAAAACCAACCAGTGCAACAAAAATTAAGAGGATGAGAGAGAAGTTGAAAATTGAGAATGCAAACTACCGAATGGACGAAAATAAAACAATTGCAGAACTGAGGAAAAGGAAAAATGATTTAATGAGGGAAAAAGATAAAGACTCAAGAAGAAAGGAAAGAGACAGGAAAAGGTTACAGAGAGCAAAGAACAAACACGACAACTTAAAAGTTCTCAGAGAATGTTCAAAGTCTCCAATGAAACTCAGTCCATATTCCCATAAGGCATCCTTTTCTAAAGCCAATATTACATGGTACCTGATCCCGTAACAGCAGCCATAAAGGTTGTTACGAATCCCGTTACATCAGTATCAGACACTATACCAGCCGCCGCGCCTGCTGCCAAGAAGTATTATTTCACGGTAGTGGCGGCTATACTGGCAAGGAACACCGCCGTTATACAAGACAGTTTGTTCATAAACATCAAAACATGGATCCCACTCACAGAAGATTATTGCTAGGGGGTGTGGTGTTAATTATTAGACAAGAAAAAAAATTGTGCAGTCAGAGTACAGATTCTATTAACGTTAGTTCAGTTTCATACGCAAATATATATTAACAATTTTTACCTGAAAACTCGAGAAGTTCCAAATAATGAATAAATTTCATCTACATAAATATATTTCGCTTGGAACATTTTAAGCCAAATGCTTATTGTATGAAGGTTACGTTCGGTGGCAGTATCCATGGAGGTAGGAATTGCATCCCACAACAAACTGTAGTTCTGCCTCATTTCAAGTTGTATATTAAATATTGTCAAGTTCATAATATTTAATGGCATATAATTTCCATACTCATCCACATATTCGCCTCCATTTCCAAAACAGGACTCTGTTTAGTTGTGTGGTTCTCCCAGACGCCGCATGATGCACCACACATTCTAACACTGCAATATGATTGGTCTGGTTCAGAATCAGCTACAGTTTCTGCCAAGGAAAATAGGACACATTCTGTTAGCAAACCTGGTACAGAATCCTGCCTTGCCATGTCATTTCTGCTACTGCTTCTGTGCCAACAGCCGCCATAGCAGCTGCTATGGAAGACCTTGCGCAAGATTTACGGAATCGGGTACAGTGTAATATCGCCTGTAGGCTCTCTGGAGAACGGCTTGATCATTCCCTAAGTAGCCCAGGCAACAAGAAGCTGTGGTAACAGGTTTGGCAAACATATTAGTGTTAGTCTTACAATCAAATGAAGCACGACCTTGTATGCAATCAAGAAGACGACTACATACTACTTACAATTTTCTTCTTCAGACAAGACACTGTTCATATATGTCCAGGAATGAAAGATATTGTTACTGTTTGGGATAATGGTAAAAAAATAAAAATTGTAAAAGCACTACTTGAAGCTTTTCCTAAAAGAAGCCATCTTCATTTTCAAAGAAGAGAGTCTTGGCTTTAAAATTGGATATTTGAAATTTTATAGCCTTCACCCAAATAATGTTTTGTTATTAAAGGAAACTCCAGCCGATCAGTGCAAATGTGAAATTCATGAGAATTTCATTTTAAAACTAAATTCACTTTCTCCCAAGTGTACATATCGTTACGTTCACACAGGTAAATGTATCACTGGTGGATAATTGCTTCCATAATTATACGAGTGTATGAATTAATTAAAGTCAGAGTTCTGTACATGACAAGCTGCCGGGCATTGCGTCAGTGTCTTTACAAGGAGGCGCAACTCACGTCACTCTGAAAATAACAATCCCTTGCCGTCCCCAGTTATCCTATACCATCAAGGTATTTTAAATTAACAAGCTGATCAATTGTAACATTTGTTACGCCAAATTGCAATCACTGGAATTTTCTGTGTTCTGGTTTGCCAGTACACGAAATACATAAGATCCTAATTCCAGAGGGGGATAGCGGATCA
This sequence comes from Medauroidea extradentata, assembly GCA_003012365.1. Lineage (NCBI taxonomy): Eukaryota > Metazoa > Arthropoda > Insecta > Phasmatodea > Phasmatidae > Medauroidea > Medauroidea extradentata. Next base: position 12,564 of record PNEQ01075415.1, read on the forward strand.
TGTCCAGTATACTTCTCGTTAATTAAGAAAAACAAATAATTTTGCATTTGCCAAGTGACCTCGCGAACTTACGTCTGCCTCACTCTCAGGTTCGGGATGCACACCCCATAAGCGCGCTTCCCGCAAGCAACAACACGACCCTGCTCCAAAACCTAACAGCCAATCCCTGAACTGTATCATCCCCCTAGCCACGTCTTCTAGCAACGAACCATCAGCTATTCCGATTGCTATGAGGTTTATTTTTCTTTATTTTCAATTTTTTCTCACAAATATCAAAACATTTTATCACTATTATACAAGTTACAAACAATTAAACATATATTTAAACAAACCCTAAAATTTTAATTGTAGACAATATTTGAATTGTTTGTACAAAATTACCCCTGATTGGTTGACCTCTACTATTCCCTTTCTTGAGTGGACGTAGTCCAACGTCACTTGAGGTAGCTTCCACCTCCCTTCCTTGCAGAGCAAGACAAATGTGCTCGTTATTCTTTTCCGAACAATTCTGGTGGCACAGCCCCGCAACACAAAATATAGGGTTGCCTTCATTGTTCAGAGTCCCCGTGGTGCGAAATGTCACTGTTTGAATGTTGGAGAGGGAGGGGTTGTGGGGTAGACCACCATCAACGCATATCTAAGAAAATTCCTTCCCATGCCAGCAACAAACCTCCTTTTCTTACAACTTATTTTTAAGTGAAATTTATGCATTACATTAATATAAATGTTAACTACTCCTTCCTATCGGCCATATGCTAAATGCCTGTTACAATATTCAAGTGAATTTTGGAAAAATGTACTGTGTTGTGAAAAAGCAGACTCCCTTTCTTGGAAAAATTTGTGCGATAAATATTCAAATGGAAAACTATTGTCCTGTCCAGGTCAACCAGGTGTTGTCCAGGTGGTGTGGAAAACTATTGTCCTGTCCAGGTCAACCAGGTGTTGTCCAG
>PNEQ01075416.1:0-13513 GCA_003012365.1 Medauroidea extradentata
ATGGTTTTTTGAAACGTGAACATATATCTTCATTACTAAACAAACTGCGGTGACGAAGGCAAAGAGGCACGAATAAAATTCTCACGTGACATTCTTTATGAAACAAAACGAATATATGACGGACGTGAATTATCGGCCGATTGTTTGGAGATCAGAGACAATATATACGGGTGATTATCAAATGTGATTTTTCCAAAACGAAGTACAAAATAATCCAAGAGAACTTTACAGTAAGTTTAATCACTCATTTTGTTGGCGACTTTTTTTTCTGCGCGTATTACCAAATTTTCGTTACGTTAGTTCCAAAATATTTGGATACGATCGTTAGTCATGGCTTGATAATTACAATTAAGTTTTGAAGCATATGTTACTACACATGGCGTCAGTACTTTTTCAAATTTTCTATTTTTTTGTCTTTGTATGTCGATTACATGTACGAAAATTTCACGTAATAGTGTTTTAATAGATGGCGCGTTGTTGTTTTATATGACGACAACTGTCGGCGCGCTGCACAAAGTGAGCCAATTAGAAGCTAACGAAGTGCAGTGATGTGATGTTATCAGAACTCAGGTTAGAGTGAACGGAGAATAGTACGCCGAGACGCTGAGAGTTAAAAGCATCTACGAAGCAGAGCTACAGATATGCACAATAGTTGGAACTCCCGGTTTTGGTGAAAATATTTCTGCACCAGTTTGTTTCAGTGCCTCATGTGCACATCTGCTATGGTCAGTGATTGGGTGTTTTTGACTCTCAACGTATTTGGAGTCTACCCACAAATCACAGTCGTGAGGTGTCGCAGTGGCGTTATTCTAATTGGCACAGTCATATGAGCCACGCCTTTGCACAAATACACTCTCCAATAGCCACGAAGCGGACCTGCAGATGTGAACGTGAGGCACTGAAACAAAATGTTGCATTCTTTTCACCAAAAAGCACTGCCTCTACTTATCGTTTTACTGCAAATCAAAGACTTGTATCGCTGTAGCCTTATTATGATTGGTAATGTGAAATGAGAAACGTTTTCTGCGATGACACGCTGCCAATAGCAATGAAGCAAAACTGCAGAGATGCACGTAAGGCTTCATTGAAACTAATTGTTACAAAATACTTTTCACCTTTAGTCATTGGACATACATACATTTTTACTCCTGTGGCAATGTTCTTAACATTTTAGTGCAGAAAATGGTTTTCGTCCGAAAACGATGTCACGAATGATGACCGAGCCAAGTCGAATATAATTTAACGTATACATTCCTATGCTTGCTCATCCCAGGGCTTTGAGGTGACCAGGCCGCCGGAAGGTATGCATATCTCCGGCTGTTGCAAGATTATTCGAAAAGTGCTCAACACGCATAGTATGTCTGCTTAGGAGTTAGGAATAACATTCAGAGAACTTCTCACGTGTTGATATATCCATTTAAGCTTTTCCACGACATGTATTTCTTAAGTTATTTTACGCTGCTGAAAATGGCGAAAATCTGGGTTTTTTTTTCTGCTGGTCCTTTTTAGGTATAACAATTTTGACGCAAAGTCTTTTAAATTATCTGAAGACCTCGGGAGTAAATAATGATAATCATCATTCCTGTAGTTTCCAGCTTATGTGTAATAAACTACGTCAATTATGGACAAAGGCGTTACATAAATTTATCATTTATTATGTGGTTTAAAATTAACTACCTACGTATTTCGTAAATAAGTATTTGTTTTAAATTTACGGATAGAATATATTTACGTTTGCTGTCTTACAGTGTGGATTATAATTATCTGCTCCCGAAGTCTTCATATATAGCCAGGTACAACACGCCTTAATATCAAATATTGCGTCATAAAATTATTGGCTCACAGCTGAATAAAGTGTTATTGAGTCGAGTTGTCGGCGAGAAGACATCATGCCAATTGCGCCTAGAGGCTAGGGGCAGGAGTGATGTGTGTGATGTTGATGTGTCGTCCTCACCGCTTCCATTTTCAAGGCTATGACCGAACAAATACGTTCACTGAGTCACACTTCTGAGTTTAGCCTTGAAAATCGCTCCCCCGCCCCCGAAAAAAAAAAATACTGGTTACGCCAATGGTAGCGTTGAAAAAAACATTGATGAAAAGGAAAGAGGAAGAAGATGAATTAGTGTGATCCAGAGCAGTGGAGAAGTAACACGGTGACCAGGGGACCTAAGCTCGAGATCATACGAGTAGAGCTCGTATGCGAGTCGTCTCGTACGGCGCAAAACGTATACTAGACGGAGATTGTAAGCTCCAACATCGAACACTCGAATACGCCTTGCGTATTCGAAGGGAGTAGCGTTCGAGTGGAAGTGTATCGCGTAGTCAGGTTGGCATCCATGAAGCGAGCAAGTAAAAAGTTTTGACGGGAGGCCGCCAATCACAAGTCCAGTTCATATGTTGACACTTGCGTGGCGGTGAATTCAAAAATCGTGGAATTGAACAAAATGTAAACGGGCAAAAGAAAATTTATTTTTAATTTGTTGTGTTCGTTGAGTATTTATCGATTTAATACATATATTTAGCTGCATTTTGTGGATTCATAAATCACTTGGAAAAAAAATGTGAAATATTTTCAAACTTTCGTACATAGATAATACTTCATTATAATTAATAATAAGATTTTTAACACAATTTTTCTGGGGTAGCATATAAAATATCGATTACAGAGAAATTCATTCTTGAAAATAAAATTTTTTCTAGTTACGAACGCGGCCTTATTTTATTTCACTTTTATGTTATATTTTAACCATTATTGTAAACAAATTTCAATGATGTATCATATATCACTTTTCACAATATAACCGACACTGTAATAATAGAAATTGTGCCCAATGCAAGCTGATAGCCGCTTAAACATCTAAAATAGACAGAATATTATGGGAGGAAATAATGGCACAACTTAATTCTTTCTGAAATGACGGAACGTCAAAAAAAGAGAGAATATTGAAATGTTTTTTGAAAGTTGAATGTGTATCCTTTTGTCATTGCATTTTTGGTAAATCTGCAGAAAATTTGTAGAGGTGACAATTTTTGTGAATTTATGGAATTTATTACTTTTGTTTGATTTTATTAATTTTTCCGGTGTCATTACTATTTTCGTTGTTACAAACACACTAATCAGTATGCAGACTGCACATCCCTTTATTACTGCAATTATTTATTTTTATGTATTGTAAATGCATTTTTATTTGTTACAGATTATCTATATTATTTATTTCGTGGGGCTGAAATTTATTAGGCACGGTTTTTTGTTCATTAGCGAAATCTAATACATCACTGACATAGCTAGAGGAAAAAATAACTAATCGTGACATTTTCAAACGAGCCTGATGCGACTGTATCGCCGATTTTATAATTTTTATAAGACGCGGTCCTAATTATAGGAAAGGGGTTTGTGCCAACATTGTGTCGTTAAAATAATCTGCGAATGGGACAGATAGTGAAGAGGTCTGCGTCGACGTTAGCTAATAAATGTTAGTGCCTCAAGACAAGCTTACCTACATCTTGAAGACGCCATTCTAGAAAGCGCTACTTCTCATTCACAGATCAATCACCTGAAGTTCTCATTGTACTACGAACACTAAATATGTTGGGTCATTGACGCGGTGTGTAGCTTGTATTGCCGTGGGATTGTTAGCGATTTATAAGACAGTTCGGCTATCTTTGCTTGGAATCTCAGAGGTTGGAATGAGACTCAGCTCTAGCCACCGGGTTTTTGTCCCCTTATTATATGTATTTCACATAATTTATGCTATGAAAATTAAGTTAGTGACACCATAAAAGTTTAGTATTTTTTTACATAGGAACATAACTATCTTAGTTATACAGAGTAATTCCTGACCGTAGAAAGCAGAATACTAAAAATTTGTCTTCACTACTTGTAAACTTTACAAAACATTCTGTAAATACACACATATTGTAAGGATGGATGCACATTCAAATAAAATATTTACAGTATATTACTTACATCATATCCCTAACTACACATTGAAAATGGTATTCAGCCGAACTAGTTTCTTTAAACTGTATGAATAAATAATAAATGAAATTAATTTTGGTGTTGTACGTTTAATTTTATTTTTTTATATCCGATAGCATATATATGGTTTTCCTTCCTATAACTTTTTGCAGTTTCAACATGTACCACAGTTTTGTTAAGTATGTGGGAAACCCCTTTACCAAGTTTTTCGATGAAATAAATTTTCAACTATTTCTGTTCTGCACACATTGCATGCTTGTCGCACATAAATTTCTATAAGTAATATCAGAAACATAAAGTACTATGCTTACCGCAAACTGGCAGTAAGTAAATAACTGGGAGTAAGACAGGAGCAAATACTACGCAGAGCTACCGCAACATATAAGGAAATAAAACATTAATTGAACTGTATACCTTGTAGGGCCTAAATGCAATAAACTTTTTTGCTCTCTACTTTATCATATCATATTTACTCTTATTCTACTTCTCATAATGGTAGTAGGATTAATATTTACAATCGTCAACAGTGTGTAGACCTATAGTTGTTTATCTAATCTAATCATCATAGCTCTTGTAACTAAAGTTTAATCATTAACAGTCTCACACACTTAGAATTCTTGTAAATTTTCGTTTAAATCAAATTTTTAGTATCAAGAAGATAAAAACAATACAACTAACTGTGCTAAAATTTTTAACTTGTCTTGATTAAGTTTTGAACTCGGCTGCTAAAACGTTCTATTGCGTCGCTGCAGTTCTGACCACTCGCCTACCACATCACATACCTTATCCAGTAATTGAGTTATTTAAGTAATTTGTTTAAAATATTCTTTTAGTCACGATTAATTAGTAGTTTTCATCCTCAGTAATTTTGTACTACTGTTTCATTGTGTTTCGCGTAGATACATAATTCTTATATTCCACGTGTGCCGTCAAACTCGCTTTATTTCAAGGGACTGGGGACATGCGAGGACAAACATCATGACGTCACCTGATCACATGGACCAATCAGTGCTTCGAATATGAGCGAGGACAGGGGACCGAGGACATCCGAGGACCTAGGACAATCGAGGACACTGCAATTGTAGCATAGGCTGTATTATAACACTCGACGTATACGAGTTGTGAAGGTGAACGGTGCCTACACTCGCACGGTCTGGACGCATACGAGGGCTCTCGTATGGTTCGAGCTTACCGTTTTTTTTAAATCGTGCTAGTTACGGCAGGAAATTTAACATTTCGTATACGAATGCAGTTCGAGCTTAGACCCCCAGGCACCCCAAGGTGACTAGTCATTAGATAACACACGTAGTCACACACGCGACTACACAGCTGGCGACAACACGTGCGCCGTACATCAGTGCCAGTGATTCATGTACCAGCCGCACAGCAGCGACGCATCTGGTCCTACTACTTTGGTATGATATAAGTTCCGAGATGATGGTATCTCGCGAAAATATTTTGTGCCATCATACCCTTGAAAACACTGTAGTTTCCTGCAACGCGTATGATTGCGTGATATCCTGACACAACGTAGCTGTCTGCAGACCAATTACAGGCACCGAATATTACAATAACGGGATTGTTACTGGCTCAGTCAGATAGGGTAACAGCTCCACGTAGAAGCGTGGACCAGTAATATTCTAGTAAGCTGAACGTATGTTGAAACCCAGCAAACAGTCAAGTTTTACCGCGATAAATAATCATATCTAATAATTGTTTTTTTTTTTTTTTTGCCACGCTGTTAAAACGACCTTCAGTGTTAGTATCGTGAATAATTCTTATAAGTGTACGAAGTGTTCACTATACACAGACACACTTCCCCTACACCTCGACAAGGGATACAATAATTGTACTATACACCAGTACAGATATTCAAGTATTTATTTATATCACACACACAACCAACTACTACACACAGGAGCGTAGAATACAACTGACAGGTAACTGAACCCGCGAATTTTTCAGGTCTCTACCAGTTAGTCAAGTGCCATTTGCATTATAGTGACCAAAATATAATGTGATCTATGATTTCGCCCTGATGACGTGTATAGGACGGTCTAGTCTGTCGTCAAATAAAAGCGTGAATTCAGTATGTATGTATACATGCATGCAAGTACATTAATACAGACTTGTATGCGTACGTACATACTTGAGTGGTATACGTGTACAAAAAGAGAAAATCGTAAAATTTTAGTTTGGGTTTTCATTTTTTAAAAGTCAAATATAGTTCTAAAAAGGGTTTTTTTTTCGCAAAAAAAAACGTAATTAGATGGAAGTGGCACATAGGTGTTGTATTTTACTTGAATCAATATCAAGATGGATCATATTATGTAACAGCCGAGGCGCTTCTTACAAAAATTCGGTACCTTAGTTTTTCTTTTCCACGTCCGCTGCGCGGAGTACTAAACAAACTAGCGTGCAGTGTGTTTCTATATTTCGACGGGACTTCGGACAATGACCCTGTTATTTTATTTGTGAAAAGTATGTTGTAAAGTTCAATGCATGTTTGTATAATTTTGCTCTACGATTACGGTTGCTATTTTTTTTTTTTCAGCTACAGCGACGTGAAAAAGTAATTTATAGCACTTTTGAGGAACTTGGTAATAGTGCTTTTTATTAGCGGACGGCATTTATAAAACCGTAGGGACACAGTTTAAATGAGTCTTCTTTTCGTTGATAAACGCATTGGAAACATTTTTAACAGTTACACGCGCAATAAAAAAACCTTCCGTGCTACAGCACGTCTCACGCGCCAGGTCCACTAACTCATCGTAACGTTGGTGAGGGTTGACATGAAGTCTGTACGAAGCGGCGTCGGAATGAAGAGCAGCGCCGGCGGGGGAAGCAGTAGACTCCCGAGAAAAAATATCCTCGGACACGATTCCCACATGCGACAATCGGGGTTGACCTCTGTCGGGAATCGAACACGGAAGTAGGTAAGTGACGAAGGCGTTTGGGTAAGAGGAAGAATCCACAAGTCTGTTTCTTCTTCTCTTGAGTTGCCATATTCATCAGACACTACGTGAACACTGTGTCATTTATTATGATGAATTTTCTTAATTCCTTCGTGATTAAAAATTTGGCACGATTTAATTGGAAATATTTAAATAAGGACTTAGCAAATTACTTTACCTTTCACTACTTACGAAAAATTAAAGCGTAAGTATGAAATATTTAAGCTAATTTAAATTTTAAGATGAAAAATCTCTCACCAAATAGTGAACACTAAATAACTCCCAGTACCGATTTCTCTGAATAATATGCAAAACCTAATAGTATAGTGTAATGTTGCTATAAAGAAACATTGCCGATTATTCGTTACATATTTCATTTATCAAACGAAAATGAATATTATTGACAAATGAGGTGACGTAGCCAGCGTAGGTGATCTGTCCACCTATATTTTTTTATACGTTGCAGTATGCTGAGTTTGTCGCACCTTTCCACCCTCGCGTAATCACTGGACACTGTCCAAAGTTTGCGAGACTTGGTCTGGGAGCCAGAACCGACAGACACACTGTTTCAAGGTCGTCTTCTAATCGACAGATCTTGGCAGGAGTCTCGATGACTGTGCAACACAAAACTGGAGGTATTTACTACCGCCATAGGTTCACAGTTCTTTTCGTGTTTCATCGTTTTTTCCCCTCCCTTTTCGGTCGTGACTCGCACTTTCTTGGGTCGAATGTTTTCTTGATTTGGTCAAGTTATCACATTTTGTGTTCCGCCGCTACTCTCCCGCAGTCTAGTCACGCCCCATTCATTCTTCATTCAGGTTGGAAACGGCAGTCTTCAGCTCGGATTTGACAGTCGGGGGTGGTAAGATAATGAGGTTATTATTGAAATTTGTTTTCGATGATTCCTCGATGTTTGTCGAACAAGGTGTTGTTTGCTTCAGAACAATATGGCGTATTGGGAGGGTACCCGAGGGCAGGTCATCATCAAAACCAGGATTTGAAAGACTTAGGGCTGGGGGCGAACTCCGGAGGATGACATGAAATAGAGCCGTACAATGGTGGAGCGACAGAATGTGAAGGGCAGGGGGGAGGGGGTAAAGTCCTATTCACAATTTGCGATGTCCGAAGTTGTGTCCTAGGACAAGAATGCGCTGATTCGCGCACGGCTTGACGTGACGTCAGTGTCCGGAGTTACAGTTTCTTAGGACAAACCTGGCCCTAAGACAAATATTCACCAATCTTAACTTTTGTCCGAAGTTGTGTCCTAAGACGGAAGAAAACTTCAGCTATTTTCGCGGGTATCCGTAACTAGGTATAAAATTGAAAACATTGAAATTAATCACGAAAAAAATAAAATAAAATAGAACGTTCAAATCAATAGGAGCTGGACAAAATATTAATTAATCAAAATTTTGGACCAGCTTCGGACATAGTATTTGTGAACAGCAAGGGCGAAACTAACCACGAAGTTCGGACGCGTCCAATGCCACGGTCACGTCCGTGGACACGGCCATATGTAAATAGGCCTTTAATAGGCCAGCCAACGGCTAAGTCCGCCACATAACCACCGTGAGCTAAATCGGGTTCCATCCACGCCGAATCGCCTTGGTGAAAGTAGAATGCTGTAGCCACTGTGCCAACCACGACTACGTGTTCCACAATGATGCCTACGTAAATACCTACAAATTTGTATAAGTTTTTCTACTGGATGCAATAAACTGGGACATCTCTGACAACCCTTCAAGGCAGACGTACCAAAAAGCATGTATGACCACTGAGGAATAATAAAGAGTTAACATTTTTCAATCTGATACGTAATAAGTAGGGCCCGGTAGTTTTCGCGAAAAGATTTTTGACCCACTTTGTTTCAGTGTCTTACGCTTTGTTTCAGTGTCTTACGTGCACACCTGCAGTTCAACTTCATGGCTATTGGCAGAGTGTTTTTGTGCAGAGTCGTTATTCATTTGACTGTGCCAATCAGTACACGGATAACTGCCACACATCACGTCTGTGATTTGCGGGTTTAACCTCCACACGCTGGGTGTTACGGCATCCAATCACTGACCACATAGCAGAGATGCAGGTGCGCACGTAAGGCACTGAAACAAAGTGTTGCAAAATTCTTTTCGCGAAAATTACTGGGCTCTAGTAATAAGTAGGGCCAGGAAGTTTTTCGCGAAAATATTTTTACATCACTTTGTTTCAGTGCCTCACGCGCACATATGCAGCTCTGGTTTATGGTTATTGGCTGCGTATCTTTGGCGCAGTCAAATGGAAACCGACTGTACACAATCAGAACAATGTAAATTGCGACACCATACGCCTGTGAGTGGTAAACAGAACTGCCAAGACGCTGGGAGAAACATCCAATAACTGACCACGAAGCAGAGCGAGCTGCAGGTGCGCACGTAAGACACTGATGCAAAGTGAGTCAAAAATATTTTCGCGAAAACTTCCTGTCTAGCAATATAAAGTCTATTTGTTTACGAGCCAGTATACATTAGTTTTTTTAAAATTTAATTTAAAGACTACAGTCGGCTGTAACTATTACACGCGGACAAAATCGCGGGCGTGATCTACTACTATACACGGTGTTTATGAAAGTGTGTTACAAATTTTGATAGATGATTCCGTGTAAAAAAAAATGAGGTACAGTTATATAATTAGTACAAGTTCTTGGTAAGTGCAAATCTTGAAGGAGAAATTGAGAATTGCCATCGAAAATCTACATATTTTTTATTACATAGCCGAATGCAAGGAGAAATAAATTACATTATAAGTGCGTTTTTATAATAAGAAGATTTGCATCTGTGAAAAAATTGTTTCGAATACCTTTCGCCATCTTAATAAAATGTTGCTCAAACCTCCAGTGTATCGCGCGTTGCCTACCTGTATGGCCATTGAGTTCTTTACTCAATGGTATGGCTACACATTTTACGTCTGTTTTCTCGAAAACGGTTCACTTGAGTTTGCGACAAGGCGACCTTTCTTTGTTCATTACGGCCTCCTGCTACAAACTGTCATTTAGTCGCCAAAATGCAATGTTTATAAATATTTCTATGTAAAAAAAGACTTGACCAACCCTATATCTATTGGAAGTGAAATGTGTTTGAAACGGTTTTTTTATTTTTATTATTACTAAATTGCGCCCAAAAAATTCATTATTTATTTCTCCGTACGTGTTGTTATGTTTAACAAATTTTGGTTTTCAGTGTCAATTTTAAATGCGAATTTCTACTAATCTCTGCCCCAGGCTCCTGCTGCGGGACTGATTTGAGGTAAACTTGAGTTTTTTTTACTCATTTCAAAATTATTTTACTTGCTTTGTCCTAAACAGTTCTAAAGTTTATTCCTTATGTATGTTGGGTTTGTATGTAGCCAACACGGTATTGTATAATGTCATGCTAGTTTATTTTTATGTGAAACGTTTAGCCTACTTACAAAAGTAACACAGTTGCTCCCATATTAAATTAAATGCAGCTCTCTTATTAGAAATATAATTTTGGGGTCCGTATGAATACCGTTTAAAAATTACCACCCGGATTCGCAAGGCACGAGGGGGCCGTGGTGGCCGAATGGTCAGACCATTCGCCCCCCACCAAGGCGATCCGGATTCGATTCCCGGCGGAGTCGGAATCGTGCCGAACGATGCCGTTGGTCGGCGGGTTTTCTCGGGGAACTCCCGTTTCCCTCGCCCTTTCATTCCGGCGCTGCTCCACACTCACCTCATATCACCTCACCAGCGCTTAAGACCTCGCTGTTAAGCGCTGACCAAAATCTTTCACTAACTCGAAAGGCACGAAACTATAAGGCTACATTATATTTACAAAAAAGAAAATAAATAAAACAGAGAAAACAGCGCACGCCAGTTTAACGCGCTGCGTATAGGAATGAGGTTGTCGTCGAACATAGTCGTCTGGCTGGAGTGTTTCCGCGCTTCAAACGATGATACATCGGGACGGCAGACGCCAGCTGAACACCTTCCATATCCCGAGCGCCCTCGTTGTAATCAAAAAGCACGCAAATTAGATCTGAAACAACGTGATGTTATTGCATGTGTCTAAACCGAAGGATTGAAATACAGATGACAGAGCTACTTTTCTCCTTTAAGGGTGTTCAAGTGCGATAAAATCATAATTTTATATTTTTATAGGCGATACTTGTGAGTACATTTTACTCTCACGAAACCATTTAAGCTCGCGTAGTTTTCTCATAACGGTGCGCTCAAAGTCACAATTTGCATGTTACGCTGCCTTGCAAATAGTAAAAGCCAATTGACTTACTTAAATGAAATAATTCACGGTTAATAATATTACATGAGCTACACAACGAAGTATTTAGAAGCCTACACGTAATATTTTGAATTTAAAAAAACCGCAAAAGAACAAGAAAAAAGAGGAAAATTCATGATTTTTTTTAAATACAAAAATAATTAACTGGAAGTTTTTTTTTAAATACTTTGTTACATAGCCCACGACATGTTATTTCACCGTGAATTATTTCGTTGTATTAACTCAAGTGGTTTTTACTATTTGCATGGTAGCAGAACGTGCAAATTTTTACTTTGATGCACCGTTATGAGAAAACTACGAGAGCTAAAATTGTTTCATGGGAGTTTAATTATACTCACAAGTATTGTCTACAAAACTAACATGATTTCATACAAATATAAAATAATGAATTTATCACACTTGGACACCCTTAAGTAGGTTATGCATCTGACGCATGAACGGCGTTGTAGTGTGCCGCGCCTATTTTTTTCTCTACGCGAAACAGCTCAAGTTATTCGCAGTATGTTTATCTATGAAAAGAACATGTAGTTTTAACTACGCTACTAACATTTTCAAAATGCAACGTTTTTATTAGAAACATGTTTTTGAGGCTCCTCAAAATGGATAAAAACGGCTTTTTTTTTTAGACAGCTATAACTAGAGAATACTGGATTCGTAAAGCACAACGTTGGAAGCATGCGTTTGACTTCACTACAGAATTTCCACAAATAAAATTGTAACGTCGCCGCTTTGAGTCCCATAGGAAAATGAGTAGTAGGGAAATACTACACGCCAGTTTGGCGCGCCGCTAATAGAAGCGATGATGATACTGTCGACTGTGGAAAGCTGAACCTTATCGCTCCACTGTCGCCGCGCATTAAACGCGGAAAATTACATCTGGCGCATATGCAATTTTAACTATTTTCTCAATGTTTTCCTCTTTAATGACATACGATGGGATTGAAATGAAATATGGTGTCTAGGGTGTGGAGTTTTTTTACGTTTCCTGAAAAGGAAATAGTATTTCCACAATCGCAATTTACGGAGATACGGGTACACGCGCAAACATTGATTTTAAAGACGAAGGTTTGTTAGTGACTCGTCTTGTTTATGAATACGCCACTGTTCGGACATGAGAGTTGTGGACACATTCGCGTGTATGTTGGGGAAAGCCAGCTGTAGACGAGGCAATGCTAGGAGTGCTTTGTTTACTGGGGCGGCACGGTCCGACGCTGCGCACAGACGTCGCCCACCAAGGTCGGAGCGGCCGCGCGGCTCCGGAAATAGCAGGGCGCCAAACGCGGCAGCCGTGGCGTAAACATCCTTGTTCGCTTCTGACCCGTGCTCCCCGCACCCCAACCATCGGCTTGCTCTTCCCTCGACGACGACTGGTCTACACGCACGCAGCGCGGCGACCGACAGTTCCAGCCCAGCTCAGCCCGGGCCACAGAGTTCTGTAGGGGGACAAGACACCGCTTCAGTATTCTGAGCAAACTGTCATACTTTCCATTACAGTACATACTTATAACTGCAATAATAACAAGCAAACAAAATCAATTATAATTATGTGTCTGTGTATCCATGTATGTATGTATATATGTATGTAGCAGTGGCGTGCGTGACCTTATTTGAAAGGCAAGCTACTAATCATATTTGCGACTACCAGGATTTTAGCGTTTAAAAAGGGAAAGAAAAGGGGGATGGGGAGATTTAAAACTCGAAATATTGTAACGGAATACCGAAAACCCCATTAAACATAGAGAAAGAGAGAAATAATAAAACCGACTAAAATGCATATTCCGTGGCAGTAAGCTTGGCAGCCAGTTTAGCAACTGACGTAACAGAAATCGTACCGTCATGGCTTGTATGGCGGCTGTTATGATATCACGTGTCGCGTCAAAGATTCTTTATCAGGATGCGTGAAGGCAATATGACAATATGTCGGGATACCTGATATCTTAAAATAAAACTAAGGAGCCAGCCAACGAGTCGGTCAGATTGTCATGTTAATATCTACAGAATGCCGCGTTGCCGTTAGGAAATAACGGCTGGTGATGTGGCCGATCTTGAGGCATGCGCATTATTATAATCATCACTCTCATAAAGCCTTCGTTTAAGGGTTCTGTGGACCCTACCTCAAAACTTCAAAAACACATAACAATTCGCAATCGTTTATTAACTAAAGTATTAATGATACACAATTTATTTTTTTTACCATACGAGAATAAAGATGGTTTGTTTTATATATAAGTTTAAATTTCATATTCCGCGATGTTGAGTATTTTAAAAAAATGTTTCAAAACACAAAA
>PNEQ01075417.1:0-13504 GCA_003012365.1 Medauroidea extradentata
ACTGAAGCCTTCTATCCACTAACTATCGTAGACATTCTGCTACAGAGTCAGACTTCAGCACAGTCCAATAAAGTGTTAGTTCGCTGTTAACGTCTGTCTTTCCATGTAACTAAAACACGGTGCTGGTTGACCCTGCCTCAGTACTAAACTGGCAACGATACCGATCTTCTCGTAGGCCACCGACGTGGATCACAGCCTCTAGGATTGTGAGCCAGATCTCGTTTCACGGTCTTGCCTCTGTGGCAGTAATATCGGCGTCCCTGGGCAGCGTCACGGCCTCTCCTCCGACGATCCACAAAGAACTCTGTTACATAGCTAGCTAAACTGTCTTACCTACAGTCTTCGCACTCCTCTATGGCACAGAATAATATACACATCCTTCCCTGCACTTAAAGTCTATACATAAAATATCATACTTAAATATACGTTAACATTGATTCAGCTCATACAACTAGCAAATAAACAAACAATAAATACTTATTTTAAGATATTAATCTGCAATATATAAATGCTAAATGTATACATTACAACACTTACAATGCAATATTGGGTACATCTTGGGCACCCTTCATTACTGAAGGTGAACCAGAAATAAGCCTGGAATGCAACAGTCAACTACAACGTTCATAAAATACTATGTTCAAGTATGAAATCCTGAAATAGAAAATAGATGGCTTTTCACATGTCCAACGGTTACCCAACTTCTCGCATGCCTCTGGCAATGATAATGCAATATTTACACGTGAATGTAACGATAGTTGCAATGATTTCCATCACGTATTGTTTGTTCACTACTACCAAGTTTTCTCGCATTTTGTTAATATTTTAATTTTCCACTGGGTTAAATATTTTTAGTTACGGTACGCTTCTAATAAATAGCACCGTTAAAAGTATACCGAATTTTAATGTAAAGTTCTCGAGTACTTCATCCTTAGCATCAATCTTATTATTAAATTAATTATTTTTTTTTTAATTCTGAAGAAGAAAAATATGACGCTTTCTATTAAAGCAGGCATTTTATTTTACCGTGAGCTACAGTTAACACGTCGCAGTTGAACTTTTATCATGAATTTAGGCCCAGCGATTTGTATTATATTATTAAATTTCTGGATACGTTATAAGTTCAGCTCCGATGCATGTACTGTAGCGCAAGATATATAGAATCCACGCTTTAATAGCAAATTTTACATATTTTTATCACGATTTCATAAAAGCAAAATATAAAGCAATCCAATAAGGTGGCTGAAGCCATATTCTAATGAATATTAAGATCTTTACACGCAGAAACATCCTGGAAATTTACATTTTTACAAGTATGCAATTATTAAGATACTTCCAGCTGTAACTTTATGTTGTGACAAAGTTGACTTTAACTTACGATTATTAGGATACTAAGGCTAATCGTTGATGTTTCACTCTTAAGAAAATGTTTCTATGCATCGAATTCACCATTATCATGCTTGGTAGATACATCACGCCGTACACCGTTTCACCTCCAAAATTTTTTTATGTAATATTGTTATTTTTATTGTTATGTTGCTATACTAATTAAAACACGAAAAATCTTTATGCAAATTTGGAAGAACTTCACCTCAATACATTCGAGACAATGTCTTAAAATACTAAACACATATTACACACGAACTGGTTTTCGGTGTCAGAATGTCTGAGTAAATACGCATTCATTGAATTGTTTTCAAATGTTTTAAATTTTATACCTACGTGATTTACGTAATTTTTGCAAAAAATTAACGTACGAAACAGTGAGGTATTAAATATTAATTTGTTACTGAATGAATTTGTTAGTTCTGCCAACATAACAAGCGTAAGTTCTTCACTTATTTTCACACAGAACAAGAGACGGCAAAAAAAAAAAGTTGTAATGTTAAAATATTTGAACCTTAAAATTTTCTTGTATGAAAAAGCTGCTTGACTGGTTTCAGACCAAAATGGGCTTATTTTCATCTCCACTCTATAATACACAAATTACTTCGTACCCTTTATTGTCGCTAGATGAAAATGACGAAAACGTAGCGCTCGTGGCACTATCTTCAGTTCACAACTGGCACTACCATACTCTTCGATGAATCGTTGCAGTGCTGCCACCTAGGAGCGAAATATTCAACCACAAAGAGATGCGAATGGCACAAAACTTAAACTTTTCTGCTACTTCGCACTTGGACCGCCACTCAGCCTAAAAGTATTCAGCCTAAAGTCGTTCAGCCTAAAAATACAACAGCTCTCGATTCTTAGTAGTCAAGATCAAAATTTCGTTCAGCCTAAAGTCATTCAGCCTAAAATTACTCTGCCTACAGTCATTCAGCCTAAAGTCATTCAGCCTAAAGTCACACAGCCTAAAATTGTTCAGCCTAAAATTATACAGCCTAAAATCGTTTAGCCTATAGTCACTCAGCCTAAAGTCACTCAGCCTAAAGTCATACCGACTAAAATTATTCAGCCTACAGTCACTCAGCCTAAAGTCATTCAGCCTAATGTTATACAGCCTAAAATATATTCAGCCTAATTTTAGGCTGTAAAATTTTAGGCTGAGTGGCGTGTACCCCATATGTGCACATAAAGCATTGAAACAAACTGTCGGAGAATACTTTTCGCGAAAATCGTGGGCTATAGCCATGTAATATGTGAAACTTCAATGGAAAAAAAAATTCAACACTCACTTGCCTATGCCTCCCGAAAATTAAATTTAGCAAATTGAGAAATCGTAGTTCTTTTGTCTTCAGTGCTGTTACCAAGATGAACATCTACGCTGTAAAAATATTTAAGTTAATATTTATTAAAGAAAACAAAATTTATTGTAAGGGAAATAGTAACATGAAATTTTTAGTTACATCTGCACACAATTAATGATTTAATTCCTTAACTGTATAGGGGACATACCTCGAAGAATTACAAATATGATAATATTGCT
Organism: Medauroidea extradentata; assembly: GCA_003012365.1. Classification (NCBI taxonomy): domain Eukaryota; kingdom Metazoa; phylum Arthropoda; class Insecta; order Phasmatodea; family Phasmatidae; genus Medauroidea; species Medauroidea extradentata. The sequence continues at coordinate 2,930 of PNEQ01075417.1, forward strand.
CTCTATTTCCAGAAAATTGTGTTTAAATTAAAATAACATTTTAACCAAAGTAAATTCGGTGTCAGTTGGGTAGGCTACATATCGATAGCCCTGTTGAAAAGGGGAAAAAACTCAAAATTACTAGTTTCGAGTAAAATGCGTATATAAAGATTTGCGCTCCACAAACAAATTGTTAACTATCATATTTGTTTGGTGTTAATTTGAAGCAAAATTATATAGGTAATTTTTTGAAGTGTTTAAAATGTTTGTCTGCTTTGCTGAAATTATCACACTTTAAAATATAAAAAATAAATGCCATTTCTAGAACTTAAATGGCAATCAGAATAAAGTGTCCTGTCATTAAAAACAAGTTAATTTACGTGTTGTTTTCTTTTCAAATGGGTAAAGTGCTCTTTTGTCTATGTGTTGGTGAGCCAAACTCAAAACTGTCATATTTTTTAGTTGTTTCGCTTTTGAACTGGGCTATTGATATTATAATTGCATTTTTTTTCTGGCAGGCGTTTCACTCACTATGCCAGGGTCATCTCAACATGTCCATTTATTGTTGTGGTGTATTGTTTCGTTTAATATCTCCTGTCCACAAATTTTGAGAAAATTTTAAGTAGCTGTGCGTAGTTTAATGCGTACTAAGTACACATGAGTGAAATTCAAGCGTCATGCAAGGGAATTTACCCACTAAGTGAGGTAAAATTTGTGAAATATTAATAACAAATATTTCCCATTCACGGTTCATGAAGTAAATGCCCTTATGTCTTACAGTGTGTTATTTTAACTTAATACATTTTATAAGGCTCTTCTTTAGTTAATAAAAATATCCCATCAGTAGAGATAATACAATTGTATATGTTATTGATATATATTTTTGCAATGTCAGCTGAGATATTCATAACATGGCTGTTCATACCTCGACATTCTTTCCCCATTTTTTGAGGATCTTCCTTCTCCCCATGACATGATACCAAGAGATACTTTACTAAAGGAGATAGTCTTTTGAGACAATAATAATGTATTAAATATTAATATAAATATTTTGAGTTGATGATAATTTAAAATCAATTTAACTTTTTTTTTCTTAATTGAAGATACAAGTTCTACTTTATTGTTTATTTCAGTTTAAGGCGTGTAATTAAACGTCAGTCAATTGCAGCTCTAACATCCTGAATTGACAATTTCTAATTACGCACGAAATTAAAAATAATCAGGACTTTCTAATACCCAGTTTCGAAGAACGTTTTTTTAAGCGTTCCAACAACCTACTATAAAGAATAATAAAATATAAATTAATAGAAACCTAATCTTAAATAAAAATTGATATGCTACATTATATGAAAACCGAATTTAAGATTTCAATGTTAATAAATTCTTTAGTTTATTATGTATATTTTTCTTTCTACACATTTCGGTTTATTATTTTTTCTTGGTATCACGTGACAGAAGGATACTACCTCGTAATTAGAAATTAAAAAATTCTTTACACTTTTACCGTCGTTAGTGGTTTTTCCGAGGAAAAAAATGTTTTACTTCCAATTTGGCTATAAACCTAGATAAAACTAAATGTATTCTTTACAATCCAAATTTTACAAGTAAAGAGCCTAAACTACGCATGGAAAACAATTTAATCAGCGGCGTGAAGAAAATTAGATTTTTTGAGGTTGAAATAGATGAAAAACTAGCATGGAAAGACCATACAAAGTACATTGTCAACACATAGTGCTATATGCTTAAATTTCTTGCATCAGTAACAACTAACTTGCAAATGTTTAAGCTCGGTTTATTTTGCGTATGTACATACGCATATCAGCTATGGGATAATATTTTTTGGGGGGATTAGTAAGAAAAATTTACAGTTTGTCTTCACATTCCAAAAAAGAGCACGTCGGATAATAAAAAAGTATGCATCCTTTGGCTAGCTATAGAACTACATTTAATGAGGTAGGTATTCTTTCATTGCCATGTGCATACACTTACAAAATAGTACTCTACATACGCAAAAATAAAAATTAATTATATACAAACGCACAAATACATAGATACGACACTCTAAATAGATCCAACTTTCATATGAACTCTGTAAAAAAAAACCTCTACCTTTAAAACTGTAAACAATATGGATGTTAGGTTGTTTAATCATCTACCAGACAAAATAAAAACTATCACAGATACAAAAATTTTCAAAAACCAGCTCTTCTAATTCCATTAAAAAATCATTCTACAGTGAATCAGAATACTTTACTACAAAATAAATTAAAATATTAGAGATGGTCTAGTGAGACTATGGTAAATGTAGTTTTGTAACAAAAATGTTCAAACGTTATTTTGTAAATGTATGAGTATATCATAAACAAATAATATAATATGTATCTTTTTCGTGTAAGAGAAGAGGGGAGATAATTATCTCAGTCACTGCAGCAATCAAAATCAAATGTAACTTGCATACCTTGTTTAGTAGTTATAGGAATGTATGTTTTTTTTTTCTATAAAATGTTGTTATCTTTTGTTTATGCATGTGTTACTTGTCTTTGTACATTTTACTTGTGTTTGTAAATCTTACGACGAATTCTACAGCAAATTCTCTCGTTGATCAAAGAATAATTAATAAATACAATACATATCAATACAATACACACAAGTAAAGTTTTAAAGGCCGACACTTACATGTTTTTTTTTTTAATTTAGTATAATAATCATTCATTGATAAAATGTATTAATGGAAACTTGTCACCGTAAACTTTTATTTTATATTTTTATTTATTTATTTATTTATTTATTTATTTATTTATTTATTTATTTTTCATTCTATGAGCTGGTTTTTGTCACCAAAGAAATGGCAACGTAATTTTACGTTCTTAAATATTTACCTAGCCTTGGGAAAGAACTGTGTCGCATACGTACTCATTAACGCATTAGAAACTTTTGCCTTTATAACTGGCGGAAAATATCACATTTTAAGCAACATTTTAAAACATAACATGTTCTTTTGGGTAAAACAGATTTTCAAATGGCTTTCCACTTTCATAACGAAAATATAAACTCATCCTTTTCTTCAGGTCAGGTGGGGTGCAATTTGTATGATATTTTAACGTCTATAACAAAACTTGGATGTATATCTAAAAATGGGAACACGTCATTTTTGGCATGAGCATGAACACATTAAAAACTCTTCGTCTGCGTTTTATCCCTTGCAAGGAGCCGTTAATAATCCTTTATAGATCGACTTTATTGTCAACTATAATAGAAATTTTACTCTTAGGTTTTAGAGTAACTGTTACTACTATGCCAAGTTACTTTGAGGAAGATAATGCAAAAAAAAGTAGTAAACTTTCTTTGGCATGAAATAAATAAAGGGTCTCAATAAAAACGTTTTACTATATTATACTTCCAAAATATCATCAGAAACTCTTTTGAATATACTATTCTAATAGATTACATAATCACTTTTACGTAGCATTCTACCCAACATTTTTGAAACAAAAAGCATAAAGGGTTTTTATCTGGTTTGTGAAGTACTGACTAGTCCTGAAGAATACATAGTGCAATCTTAGGGATTTAATTTAGAAATATGTTACTTTGTGCCTGAATCACAAACGAAATCTGGCCTTAATGTTTGTGCATACGAAATTAACTGAATTAATTAATATTGCTGCATTATATCTACTGCTAATGGTTTTGCGATATATATATATATATATATATATATATATATATATATATATATATATATATATATATATATATATATTTAAATATTAAACTACAGCAGATATCGCAAACTGTTCCGCAGTTTTGTTTTTACTATGTGGTCTCTTTTTTTAAGACAAAAAAATTATGGTTCGTTGGCGTGAATTTAGTATATTATATAATTAGCTTAAACCATGGTGTGCTATTTACCGGAAAAAATAATTGACATATAATTAATTGTTTTCAACAAATCTGGTGAGTGTTCTTTCGATGTCTGTTTTGTTTAAATAAACAAAATATATGGTAAGAGCAGTAGAAATAAGGGATCTTGCATACTCCTTACGTGCTGCTACTACTACAGGTAATTCTTTCCGAGTTCAATAACATGAAAAACATAAGCGACTACGCATGTCAGTAAGGTGTTTATAAACTACCAATAACTATGCCAAGTTGACAAAAAGAAAATTATATAAAAATTCTCGAATAATATTACCAGCTTTCACAATCCATGGACATTACCCATGTGTCATAATGCCAAATACACGACGTACAATTTCAGTGTATGTTCTTAAATTTCTCAAAATATCGTCTCGTTCCTTTTATTTCAAAGGTGTTTAAGCTTTCAAAGATAGTTTTTTTTAATCTAGGGCACGAATTTCTCTAATCTAATTCAACTTACAGTTTCCTGTCAGCCGTGTTAGTTGCCCTTGGATATATATTTTTTATTTCATGTTCGTTACGTAAGAGCTCAGTCGTAGAATAGGTTTTCAGGTGAAAATAGTATCGCAATGTATATTTTTAAAGACGTAATTGTTGCCGAGAAAATAAGGGGCTATATTTCAAATCAATGAAGGAATTATTTTCCTGCGTCCGTTCGGGTCGCCTTACGATTTCAAGTGATCAGTATCGGGAGAAAGCAATGTTAGCTTTATTTGATGAATGTCTGTGACGTGAAAAAAAAAAAAAAAAACGAACACGGGTCCACTGACTAAACGATTTACCAACAGAAATATTCACCCCGTTATGGAATGTTAAAGAACAGATTTAATGTAAGAATTAAACATTTTACACTTCCAGAAATTATATTATACCGTATCAATTTAATAAATAAAGATGTAAAAAGATAACGTTTAGTTACTTTCCGTCAACATACCTAACAATTAAAATTTCAAAACATGTAGATCATTTTGCTGTCTTGTTATTCAGTAAATTATTTTTCTTTCGAAGCAATCACTTTGTCAAGATTAATTATTGATTGCGCTTCCACAGAATTAAACATTATGATTTACAACTGTTTGAGCTCAATACATTCACCTGTATAATATTTTGAATTTGTTTTACTGGAACACGTCAAAAGTTCACTTATTAAACTTGTGTTTGATATCCACGGATTAAACAATGATTTTTATTTCCTGTGAAATTATGGATGCGGTGCTACAATTTTAGTTCGTCTCTCCTGTTGATTAAAACTTTTCTTCAGATGAAGTTGCAGTAAACGAAACGTGCTGATTGGAACCAATCATTCGGATGTAGGCAGTAGAGTGCATTTAAGAGTGTAATTTTGGGACAACATCACTAAATGTAAAGTTACAAGAAACAGAGCTGACTGAAAAAAATAAATAAGCATTTACGGCAACACTTAAATGTACACTTGTTAATGAAATTATCAGAGCCAAATAATAATTAACAACTTGACCACGTCGTGTTTAATTGGTAAGGACCCAGTAAGTGACTAACTTTTTTAACTGTGACAGAACATTACGATTTTAAACCATGATTTATTAATTTACTGTATTGAAGTCATATACTGTATACCTAACGTACTAACTTTAATAATTGATTATGTACATGTCTTATTACTTAAAATAAGTAATTAAAAATTAAACACCTTGCCCATAATTGCATATTAACTACAATCAAATCTACAACAGAGAACCTGTAACTGCTGCTGTTATTAGAATGGTTAACACGTTAAATTTGTCGTGAAATATTACAGCCAACATTTATACCCTAACCTTATTGAATGAAATGTAAAAATGCGTACTTACTTATAACAAACAAATTTAGTGTTATTTTTGAACGATTCTTGCAGTGGGGGCAAGTAACAAACTAAAGAAGTATTTTGGACAACAGAAGGACTTTGTTTGCAACTGGCAATCAAAGTCCTTTTGTTCGTGTGTATTTTTCGGTTTTCTGTGACAAGCCAATTGCTGCAATAAATACTTATTTAGTTTGGAACGAAATTAGGTTAGCTGTAACATACCAGTGGATTTCTGGCTAGAGTGGTTGTAAATATTTTTAAAAATACCACTTACAGACACGCAAAAATCGATTATTATAAGAAAACTTAACCTAACATTGTGTAGAATAAAACAACTAACTCTAATTATGTATTTAAAATTTTTTTCTACCATTAGGTAGTTCTAAGTAAGCTTGGTATAATTCTTGATACAATGCGAGAAACTGTTTGCAGGTTTAAACTCCTTTCTAATCCTTTACAGTAAAATGTTTCTTGGAAAAAAATATATCCATAGTCTGATAAATAAGTGTTCTACATTTAGTATAGGCTGTAAGAAACTTAAATTGCAGTGCATTACGATTTTAAAAATAATAACTTATACAAACTAATTTGACATCTTATTTTGTAAAGTATAGTACATGTTAACACCATCAATAACGACGCAAGTGTATTTGACCGCACAACAAATAATGTATAAAACATAATATTTGTGAAACAGATAATAATAAAGACTGTAGAGAGTAGCTGTCGTTGATAAACTCACACAATTCAAACAATTTGCATTGCAATGAAATTCTTACTGATTTAGTTGAACTATTTATCCATGCATAGATCATATATTGCATGCGCCCGATATTTTTTGCATTAAATCTAACCAGAGATTTCTCGTATTTCTGCACATAACAAGCATTTTCATAGGAGAAATATTTTATACTTTTTAGAGCGTTTTAAAAAAAGTGGTGTATGAAAAAAATTGCCTTAGTATTATTTTCTTATTTTTGGATTCTGCGTATGTAACAATTTTAAATTTATTTTAAAACAAGCAAAATTTGTTCAATATAGACAACCAAACACGTAGATAAAAACGCGAGTTAATATTGCATTGTCATCAGGTTCTGAGCTACGTTTAGTTAAAATCTGCAACTCATATGGAAGTTAGTTTAACAAGGTATTTTATTGATTTTAATTTAAATACCGGCGAGGAAAATGTTAAAGTGATGGGGAATGGTTTAGGTAAAGCTTGCATAACCATAATTTGCCATTAATTACTTAACAAACATCAATTCATGAAGGTCCACTCAGCATAATTCACTACATTTGAACCGATACATTCATATTTTCTTGCCATGATATTCTCTTCGAAAAGTTGTAGCATGGTTGCGAAGAAATAAACAAATCTGTTGCTGTTTATTTATGAAATTATGCTGACTGATTTTAGTTGAATGGAAAAGACAAAATTTACTTAAGACTACAGCCCAAGCAAAGTAGGCTAAGCATGAAAGTCGGGCATGTTTTGACTTTACACCGACAACGCTTTGTAAATATGGTAAAGCTACTGCAGTGAGAAAGTGAAATAATGACTTTACATCCAAATGCATGAACTCCATTTACCCAATCATTTTTGCTTAATAATTTGAAATTTTAATGATAATAGTGAATGAAGGTTTTATATATTTAGTTTATATCTCAGAAAAGAAATTAAAAAAACCGCTAACAAAAGAAGTAGATTAAAAATAACTGGTCATTTCGTAAAATATTTCACATTACGTCAGTGTATTTAAAGCAATAATTATGAAACGTAGCACCCCCTATAAAATCATTACTTTGGGGTGAATATTTAACTGTATTGCAGTTTCTGTTAAAGTGAAAAGGTAAGCTATGATCGTTTTGCAAAAATTCCAATCTTTTCACTTAGAGTACCTAATAATTTTTATTCATATCTTATACGGTACTTACAGTCCTACCACAACTTTTAGACTTTCCGTGACTTAATACTAAACAAATATTACACTTAGTTTCTTGATGCACTGAAATGAGCCTCCTTATCATTTACCTTGTAAAAAATTTCAAAATTTTAGAGATCAGATAAATGTAATTTTATAGTTCAAATAAATGTAATTTTAGTTTAATTTTTTTAACAGTACTTCATAATAAAACATACAAATGGATAGTTTTTTAGATATGCTAATGTGGTGAATAGTTGGGAGGAAGCTTGGGGTTATTACTTTCTAATCTGTCACATTGTCGCAGCTTTGTTAGTTTGTGAAAGAATTGTCAGAATAATTACATGGGTATATTTTCACTAGGCTCAGCAATCCACCTGCATGGCTACTGCAATTTTGCTACAAGTTCCTGAAGAAAAAAGAAGGAAATTTTTTAGTACCCTGGTTACAAGAATCCTACTGACTCTGGCAGGCGTTGATGAAAATCCAGGGCCCGACCAAGATGAGGTAGGTTAATAATAAATATTTGAACTTTTGGATACACAAAAATACGCAAAAGAAATATTAAAGTGACATTTACTGTGAATTTAACGGTATTTAATTTAAACCGAAGATTTTTATAAGTTAAGAGTTGTGTTGAGAAGTTGAGAGTAAATCGGAGGGCAGGAGAACTGTCACATACTCGAAAGAACCCACCCACGGCATCGTCTGGCATGATCCCCACATGTAGAATCTGGGAGTGACGTCATGCATCGTGCCTGGATCACCTCGGCGGGAAGCGAGTGCATTAGCTACTGCATCATTGTCATGTATACGATTAAAATTTTGCAGCATAAAATTATCTAAATTGAAATTTGCGTGCATCATTTTAGAAAACTAGGATTCGAACACAACATGGAAGGCAGAGATAATACTAAAAGAGCTGGATAAATATTACACACTCCTTATATTTTACAGAAGTATTTTGATAGGGGACTAGACACTTTGTTCATGTGAGACACACTTCAGAGAAAAGACAATTAGAACACCCTTATCTTATAGTACATAAGACAAAATAAAACCTGTTGCAGATTAAGCCAAAGTATTGCATGAATATGGCAGTTGTATCGCAAATACAATAAAAAAATCCAAGACGTTCTAATAAGCTACTTTATAGCTCTGAATTTCAAACAAGATTTTTAAAATTTATATCTTGGTCGGTTACGCTAAAGTTAATTTTAAGGGCAATTTTCTTTAATTATCTTGTAGTTTTATGACAGTACAATACTGTTTATTATTTAACACAAAAACACATTATTTTCTTTTTGCCTTTAAGATCAATAGATAAACATATACTTATTCATCACAGAAGTATGAAGTATTTGAGAGTGATATATTACAACAGCTCTGCTGTTTTAAAAGAGGTAGCACAACTTAAAGCAACTAAGCTTCTTAGTCATATATCATATAGTTTTCAACCGACTTGAACAAAAACTCAGCAAATATGGAGTGGTATTGCAGACCGTCACTTTGAATGTAATAAAGTGCTCGGCGTATGTAAATTACTGGCTGAGTGATTAAAACATAGGCCCAACCCTTGTCCATTATGTATAGAAAGATCAAAATTTAGGGATGGCTCCCTCTTCATATATGAAGGAAATTACGGAAGACATTTAACTTATTTCACTCTACAAACACTTATAGAACAAAAAACAAAACAATGACTCTACAAGAATCGACAAAACCAAGAATATGTAATACCAACCTTACAAATATTAATTATCTAGCTGTCACAGACACATTAGATTAACATAGCCATGTAACAATTACTAGAATATTTATAACAATACATCATAAACTATCATTTGAGATTCAACAGCTGAGGGGGTTAAATGAAGCAAAAAGTGATTTGAGAACATCTGAATAATTAATGAACGTGGTAGAGTACCGTTAAGAGTCAGTTTTCCTTCTACGTGTTGATTTACTGATTTCCCGTATTTATTTTTTTAATTTCACGACGGAAGATTCCAAAAGTAACACCATGGGAACACAGCTATTGATCACATATTTCAGAAGACGTATTAAGAACTGAATTAGGAACTCATCATTATGTCTTGCTTCGTGTAAATTAACAAAAAAATTAAATTTTGTTAAATTACACAAATGTGAGATGAGAGGGTTTTACGGCAATTTAAATACGCAGTCTAAAGAGTCGACATCAATAGTTAGGTTTCCATTGTGGTAATTTTGGAATTTTCGGCCATAAAACAAAAGTAGGCAAGGAATACCAATAAATTAACACGTAAGGGGGATCTCTTTGGCACAAAATGAAGCCTACGTAAACCTCACCTTTTTTTCTTCAATTTTAAAATTTTGATTACTAAAAAGGAGAGAGAATTAAAATAAGCTTTTAAGGACAAAAATTCTACCTATTCTTATAGCTAAAAATTACAAAAGAAAAAAAATAATACAAAGTTTCCTATGGTAATCGCTGTAAATTACGTTCTTAAAACGAAAAACAGTTTCAAAATGGTGGCTGTGTTAATACTCTAGGTAAACATGTTGTAGGTACTAAAAATGATTCAACAAGTTCGGACATGTTTTTGTGGAGAAGGTATGTACTCAGAGCATGGAATTGGCTAACGCTACTTACACATATTATCTTGATATTTCCATAGAATCCTGCTACAGTAGAAAGCGTTTGTGTAATATTTACAGAACTCCATATACGATATCCACAATGTATTGCATATTTGAGGTGTACAGTGTGTTTCGATTCAACACAGAACTGGCAAGTGGGCTGCCTACCCACCCGCAACCGGCTTGAATTCTGCTCGCGGCGCGCTAGCGACGGAGCTACGTTCGATTTCACTGGTTGCCGCCTTCTTACGCAGCATTCTAAACGGTTTAACTCTTTCAACATATATTTACACAGACTTTGGAATATGTTTCAAC
>PNEQ01075419.1:0-12379 GCA_003012365.1 Medauroidea extradentata
CAACACCTCGGTGCTCCGTCTTCTGTAGCTGGACGACGTCTGCCCTTCGTGGCTCTCTAGCATCCTGATACCTAACTTCGACGGTCAGCGTCAACACCTCGGTGCTCCGTCTTCTGTAGCTGGACGACGTCTGCCCTTCGTGGCTCTCTAGCATCCTGATACCTAACTTCGACGCTCGGCGTCAACACCTCGGTGCTCCGTCTTCTGTAGCTCGACGACGTCTGCCCTTCGTGGCTCTCTAGCTTCCTGATACGTAACTTCGACGCTCGGCGGCAACACCTCGGTGCTCCGTCTTCTGTAGCTGGACGACGTCTGCCCTTCGCGGCTCGTCGACGAAGTTTTGTTTTTAAACCGTTACCGCGGCTTCGCTTGGCTTCTCATTCGCACCAAAAATCCCCGTCACTGGCCCACAAGCTCCGGTTCGATTTGGGCTAGTCAGAAACCAGCTTACGACCAATGGTCCCGCCCCTCAAAGACAACAGTTTCCCGCCAGAGCCATATTTATTTAATAAGTACTTCATTTCTTTTGGCTATCTTCACACAATTACATAAAATGGTTACTTGCTCGTTGACATTTCCGATCTCTTAATTACTAAATAACTATATTACAATCACGTGTTACAAATTATTGGCTGGCTCTCCCCCCTCCTGCCAAGCAGTTAGAGGGGAGGCTTGAGCTTCACCCTACACTTGCTCGTGTTTACAAAGACACTAACTTATATAAGCAAATTACTATTTTTCCTTATAAAACTTGATACGGTGATGATACCTTTATGAAAACTATTTAACCGCCATCCTGACACAATGGCGAGAAGATATAGTGGTCGCAAGACATAGTTATGAATAAATATGAGCTCTATACCAGTTGAGTAACACTTATGACTATAAAATAGATTAAATCGTGATGGCGACCATATGGGCGCGTCACAACTTTCGTTTTTGAGCGAACCATGTGAAATAAAAGTACGTTCCAGCCTCCATCAGAAATGCACTAAACGCAGTGACGCTGGAATGTATTTCAGTTTGTGGAGAGGGAAGAGTGTTACAAGGAGTCGTGGACCTAAATATCTGTTTAATAAGGAAGGGATCTTAACATAATTGTTGTGTCACCGGGGCTGTAATCAGAAGCGGGCGGTCTGGGAGATCTCCCCCGAAGAAGTTTAAGTTTCTATGTGCAAAATTGTGGTACTTGAGCAGATTTTAAACATAAATATACAATATTCAGCAGACAAATATCATTGTATTTTTAAACGTGTAATTTACAATTTTATGCCATGTACTAGAAAAAATCTTAACGTTATTTATGTAGGCAGCATTTTGTCCAAATGTCTTTACTTTAAGTTATTTAGTAATAATTTTGTGAGTATGCCAGTCACGGGAACTGCAACAAAACCGTGAAAAAAAATGCTCGTGCAACCGTTTACTAGCGATATTCTATATTCACTAAAATCACAGGCTACTTAATAATCTAACTATTTTGCAAACATTTAAATTTGCACGAAAATTTGGTTCAAATTTGTGTAATAAGGTACATAATTCATCTATACATTCTGGAATTTCCTGAATTTACTTAGTAATATCTCTAAATACTTATTGTTAGTTTAAGAAAGCAATGGACGACTTGAAAAGAGGAGGAGCTTCAGTCAAGTGTGGGAAACAATTCCTATCACCATGGATACCGCAGCCGAACATAACCTTCATTTAGCTGTTTGGCTTCACATGTCCAGGATGAGATGTACGTCAAGCAAATTGATTATTTCTTTGAAATTTGCCGTTTTTTCAGGTAAACATTAATCTTATGTATTTGCGTATCTTAACCATGAAGTAGAAACTACTGTTTTTTACCCTTGCGTGCAAATCTATGAATGCGCAACATTTTTGCTTTCTACAATTACCAATTAACAAATCAGCATGTTTTTAAACAAGTTTTGTTTCCCACAGTATTTCCCGTGCGGTGTGACGTCAGGGGGCGTGTACTGCAAGTCGTCCATTAAATCTAAATTTATTATTAACATCAAAAATAAAGTTATACTAGGATGCATGAAGATGTTCGGGAAACAAAGCAAACAGTAAATAAAATACTAATACTGCACCAGTTTGAAAATAATCTACACTGACTGAAAGTATATAATTTATAAATTTAAATAATCCTTCGTTTATATTGATACCTGGCTACCAAACCCAAACCTCTGTTAGACCACTAAGGAAAAGAAAAGACGTGATACAAGTTTTCGATTATTGCTCCATGTCTAGCAAACTCTTCAAGATATATAGTATTGCTTCAAAATGATGACTATGTAATAACATAAAACTGTTTCAGGATTTTTCGAAATTCGACTCCCGTGAGATGAGAAGGCAGAACACGTGGTTTATATGAATGGTTTACGTAGCTGGGACTAAATGGGCTACATTTTTTATTTTTGCGTCACTTGAATATTTATACAAATGTCTAATATGGGATTTCAAGACGTTTCGAAATTCGATACTTTAAGGGGTGGAAAGAATTGAAAAATGTTTTCGATAATTCCTCCATATCTACTGAACTATTTGATACATCTAAGTGATTATGCTGCTTACGAAAATATCCAAAATAATAATTCATGATTTTAATAAATTATACCCCAGAAGGTTAAGAAAACAGCGTGTTTTAGATTCATAAATGATACATATCGTCATTGACACCACTGACCTTGTAGTTATCGACGGCAGTGGTTGGGGAGCATTGTTTCGATGCCAATTATCATACAATAACAACGGAAAGCCCAAATGTTAGAGTGACGATTTTTCCATGGTGAACCGACACCTTAAGAACGATGCTACTTAAACGCCAGGAAAGTAATATTACGATTTTTTGAAATGCGACACCTACGGAGGTGTAAAATTGTGTAAGAGGTGAAACGTGTTTTTAATGAATTGTTGATATATCTTGCACCCATGCGGACTATCGTTGTGGTTATCAAGTCTAACGTGTTATTCAATGGCTTTTCTAAGTACAGTCTCTAAGGGGGGAAAATACGTGGAATGTGTTTTAAAAATATCCTCGATATCGTTCGAATCATTCGAGATATAGTTAGGTAGGAAAGTTGGCTTTCCGTTTCGTCGACAGCGAGATCAATAGAGAAGGTGTCACACAGCCTGGTACTATGACAGGAGTTAGGAGAGGAATCAGCCATGGCCTGAAATCAGGACGGCTGGTTTGATACCCAGATCCTACGGAATGCGAGTGCTACGTGTTACCGCCTCGCTCAGTTGTTCGCGATACGAAGTTGCTCTCACTTCGCGATGGAGATTAAGTGAATGGCTGGAAATATATTTCAGGATATATGTAAATTCAAACTCTCTAGGTTCATACATGTTTTTCAATTAATCGTCCAGTTAGCTGTGACTACGTGTTATAGTCTTAATTTTCAGTTCAATTGGATACTTAAACAAACGCCTGTCTACGATATGTAATTTAAGATTCTTCGAAATTCAACACCTAAAATAACTAGGAGAAGTAAAACTTGTTTTCAGTTGGTATATCTTTAATCAGTTGGTTGAGACATCGAGGTGTTGTTTGCTTCAGAATGATGAGTACGGAAATATCTCAAGAAAAGATATATACGTTATTTACAGGATAAAATAACTTGGGTGGGAAGACTTAGTTTGTAAACTTACAAGACAGACGATCCGAAAAGCAAGTACGACCAGCAATAAATAGTTTCAACCGTGCTTACAATCTGCAATTATATCGAGATGAATTGTCGTGCAACCTTTATATATTCCGAGAATTAATATTTGTTATCATGAATACTTTCGACGTTACATGGAGCAGGCGGCCTAGAATTATTTCAGCATTCTTTATTAAACACTGCGTACGTGTGTGCAATGATAAAACCCACTGAAGTGTGAGAGCAACTATCCCTTTATGCAGAAGACCACCTGAATATAAGTTATCTATCGGTAACTTCCGCCTTTCCTCATTTCCCCCCGTGGTAGGTGTACATTTTCACCATAGTCAGAAGGATATATTTTGATTTTGACAGAGTACGGGTAGGGACGTGCACAATCACTAAAATAAATGCAAAAAAAAGTTCTTATCTGTATATACTTTCAATAACACAAATTATATATTGTACCCCATCCCCAAAATTTGGGGGTACAATGTAATGCTGTACCCCGTCCCCGTTCCCTCGCCCTGCAGGAAAGAATTGTATTGATTGTGTAGAGAATTTTCTCTGCATGTTTATCAAATGTTCGGCAATGAAAAATATTAATTGATGAGGAATTGTGTTTTGGATGCAAATGTTATGATCGAGGATCAGATGTTCTTCTTGTCTGCCATTTTTCTTTGATGTTATAAATAGCATAGGTTGACAATCACAATAATAGTTTTATTTAAACATATGAAACATACAAAATGTGAGATATCTGCGAAATTAATAAATGTCAGCTAATATCTTAATTCCGACCACAATAAAATTACAGCAGTTTGAATTTTCGATAGTAGATAGGATAATTTTTATAAAATATTTAAGACGCATACAATAAAAATACAAAAATGTTGTGCAATGTTGTTAGAATTATTTCGTACGTCCCCAAATGCTACTTCATATTTTTTGCAAAGTCCTTACACATAAATAATTTAATTCAAGAAAGGTATTTGAAATATCTGCAATAACAGTCGCAAACTGAATTAAAGGGTATACCATTATTCAAAATTAATATTTGCTGGGCTAGATAATTTTAGTTCGTATGTGACAGTCCGCAGACACTGGACACGTACAACTTGGTAATAAGGCAACCAATAGCAAGCCTGCATGTAATCAATCACAGACGCCCCCCCCCTCCTCACTGTCTTGGCATATGTGTGACTATCTACTCACAGCAGTCAATGAATCAGAGACTAAGTGTCGAGTCTAGTTTTCAGGTCGTTGAGTCCGCGAAATTACCGGGTATATAAACAGGTCTACTTAAACAAACCGTGCATCAGAAATACTGTTTATGTTGACTCCTACGACATGGCTAAAAACAGGCTTTTTAACACGACTGTATCTAAAAATATAGAGGTTAGAAACTGATGAGGACTATACAATGTGCGAACAAGACAATGATAGGTTCACCACTCACATGTCGCATAGTTCCAGTCCAGTGGTACATCGCAACACTTTGCACCATATAGCATCTTGCCCATAAGGGCGGTGTGGCACTAGGCGTGCACATCAGTGTAGCCCTTATCGTTCATTTGACACGTCTGTCTATCAACAAACAACCTATATGTGTACACGTACGAACACACACATCTATACACGAGTGTTAACACACACATCTGTACACAAGTATAAATATGCACAGATATAACATTGAAGGCGGGGAGGATACTATTAGTCTAATTATGTTACGATGTAGAGGAGAGTTTTTTTTTAATAACATACGTTTAGTTATTTTAGTAATGTTCGTACGAAAGTTTCTCAGCTTGGCGTGTTCTTTGTTTGACTGACCGGGAATCCATGATTTCAAATGACGGACATGTCATCCAACATCACAAAGATAAATTCATTTTAGGTTTCCAAAACCAGTGATTTATGTTTTTAAGTTTGGAATGTTAAGATTTTATGAGGCGTTCTCACTGTAATTAAAAAGTTACTTCAATTTGTTATTCTGAACCGTACTCTGGACTTGTTACACGTAATGGCGTCTGGTATTTCTCTCAGAGTAGTTTGCGATCTGAAGTTGTGTAAAACTTATCTTTCACTACTGCAGTTTCACGTTCGAGGTTCTGTGTGACTGCAGGGCACTTTACTTTAAAATATTCGTCGTAATGTATTATCTGAGAAAATGGCTGATCTTGGAAATTCTTTATTCATTAATGATAATCAAGGCGTACATTTTATCATACGTATGTTTCTGCAACAACTGCAGTTATACATTTCTTACCTATTCTATACTTGCTTAAACTGGGCTCTGTGAGGATATTGCATAGTAAATATGTAAGTGTCGTTATATAGGCTGCAGGAGTTGCGCCCTTCTATCTGTATACTACTATGCCACCAACTATATACATTGCAATTTTCTATGTAACGATGTTTGTAAACACACGAAATGTAACCTGTTGTGCCACACAAATTATTTCTTCGTGAACTGGTTAACGAACGTGTTTGTAAATGCTAAGAACCGCTGATTATTGGCGGGAAGAATACTGTCCCAACTCGTTTCAAAGTCTCACGTGCACATCGACAGCTGTGCTTCATGGTTATTGGCAGTGTGTGTCAGTTATTGAACTGAGCCAATCATAACAGAAATACTGCGACACCGCACGCCTGTGATTGGAGCTACAACGCTACGACTCTGAGAACTGAAAACAGCCAATCACTGAGCATCAAACAAAACTGTATATGAGCACAACATATATGGAATCATGTCGGTGGAAATTCTCTTGACCAAAAATAAGTGTTTGCAGCTACACCATGTCGAATATCACGCATCGGAGTTGTATGCGTTATGTAACCAAATAAGAGTTCTAGCATCAGTACACATTCTTTCTAAGAACATTTATCTACAACACTCAGAGGTTAAAACGTGTTATTGTCAGAAACAAGTATGTATATGATGTTCTTATTAAATGAGCACGAGGTGTGAAATAAAGCATGTGGACAGTGATCATGGCGACTTCTGTACTAAGAGAGTCAGGATCACATCAGAGATGCCGGCGAGATGAGCAGTGGGGTGTCGTGGCTCGCTGCCAAACATTGCTCAGTGTCGTTGTAAACACTCGTTGGCGCGCCACACCTTGGCGACAGCCAATTAAACTTGCATCAGCAGACAGGCGCTCCCCATGTACCAGGCGCCGGCACGTCAGTAACTTGCTCCAAGCCACAGCATACGTAGCAATACAGAGCTGGTAGTACGACTAACTGGTGCCTGCAGCATAGCGGCAATCAGTCCTAGCCGGTAATAAACATGCCGGTACATGCAGGAGCCAAACACACAACAATCTCGGCCAGCCAATAAGCTCGCCCTAACCGCCGCGTTACTTCACGTCTGTAATACTACTTACTCTGTGTCCAAGCAGTTCACACTACGACGCAGCACTTCTGTAGTCCTACCAACTATCAGAGTACCGGCAACGTGACTTTGATGAGAAACAAAATAGTCTCATGTGAGGTAATAACACGATGCCCTGCCACAGGGTTTATTATTACTAAACGGGTAGTAGAGATGGTGGATAATCGCGAGAATGTTTCGCGTCAGTGTATTTTACGATACAGTATAGCAGCATGCAGCTTGTATGATGGAATATTTGCAATGAAGTTGTTTTCGGATTAATCACAAACATGCGGTAGTGAAGCACCATAGATAACACTGGATAAGAGAAATGTTGATACACAAAGGCAGGGAGAAAAATCGGGCCTGCAGCGAGTTGGACAAACTACGGGAAACCGGAGAGAGAGAGAGAGAAAGATAGAGAGCGAGAGAGAATGCTGAAGTCATCATTCGAACCCAGGTGTCCTCCGAATGCTAGTCCAACAAGTTACTGCTGCAACACATCGCTAAGTCCTTGTCTTGTATGAATTATAGTTATAATAAAAATTACAAACATGAACACAACTAGTTACGTTATTTTGTAGCAACAACTAAACTGGCAAATGTTCCTATGCGAACAGAACTTTGGCTTCTAAATGTGTTATTTTCTTTGCTTGAGTGTACGTAGCTGTGGAATGTTTCCTTGCCACTTGCTTGTGATAGGAGAACTTTGGTTCCACACAACACGGCTCTTGTTGGTCCCAAATACAACTCAATAAGAACTAACAAGATGAGCACTGAGTCGCGTCAGATTGACGAGGTGACCAAACATGTCGACCAATTATCTGATTATTTAATTAGCACGACCAGTGAGCAGCGAGAATGACGGTGACAAATTAATAAATCACTCGCAAACTGGAGTTACGTCCCAAGTGCACACATTAGGCGTGATTTGACGGCTGAATTATCATATTTCAGGACTCTGGTAACACTACTGTCTGCAAATACACTGCTAACAGTTTACCGCCGTTGACAATTTCTGGCGACCAGTAGCAAGGTATGTTACAAGGTTCGTTTACACTTTCAGGATGTTGTGTGGTAATTTCTGTTTGATAATGCATAGGCACGCCTTGGTTTGCTATTTAAGGCGTAACTTAAATATGTAGTAGTTCACGTTGTAGCAGGCTATTTTCTGATTAACGCATGAAAAATTATTTTTAATGTAAGGATATGCATGCAAATTCAAAGAATGCTTATAAGATAACATGTTTGTGTCTTTCTGGTGACAAAAATTTCTTACAGCATAAACATGGTTCTGATTTACTGTGAAAAATATAATTAGAAACGAAATAAAATAGAAAAAATAGTTTCCTGCTTACAAAGTGATCAATACATATGAAAATAAAATTTCTGTGACAATTTTGAAATTCCCGTTCCAATCGGCCAACTTCGGTAAGAAATGCTTATTTTCACGCTTGCTTGTATACGTAAATGTTTTATTATAAAGACTTGTAACCAGCCTATATATCAATTGTACGGCGACAATACGGCTATTGATAAGCCACTCTGAGGTCGCAGACATCACAGTGCCCAAGGCTCATTCACTCTTCTATACTATACCACTAGCATAGACTGATAATACTGGAAGGTTTCATCCATGTCTTGCAATGAAGAAACATCCCAGCATTCGCCTGGAAGGATGCGGTTGCGGGGAATCTAAACCTGGATGACGGGATCAAGGTTCGAACTATAGAATGCAAGTTCATAGTTTCACCATTACGTTGCCTTGCTGGGTTGATAAGATACAAACTTGGGGTTGTTCCAAAAACTACAACTCACTCAAGTGACTGAGTGATGGAAATCTAAGTGACTGGCTGTACAGTATATATATATATATATATATATATACATACATATATCCCTGTAAGGGCGCAAGAAGAGCGGTGGCTATAAGGACGAGGAAACACACATATCTCGCTGACAACTAGTCTCTATGAGACCCTGAGTGGCGACCTTATCATTCTATGATATAACATTAAATATAAAGATGTACTGTGCATGCCAATATCTTTGAAAATATTATGCCTCAAGCTGCAGCAGATAAAGAAGATAGCCAATGAGAGCACTTAGAAGCACCGCCTACTTGTAGAGGCTCAGAACTGGCGGTGCTATAAGGCGACCTTGAAGCGTGCATCAGATACCACACTACAACGAGCCAAGCGGGAACTAGCGTGCACGATGCCTGCCGATACATGTTTATTATGGGACTTGGCGACCATGTAATTATATTATTGGAAGTTCAGTACTCGATACTCTCTGAGTTTCGCATACCTCTGGTTAGTACAATTTGAAGTACGGCAGTCTGGCTTAGAAACAGTGTTTTCAATTATCATTGTCTTAACATGAACATTCTGTCCTTGTCAGAAGTGTGTGCGCACATTCTTCAACGTAAGCCCTCGCCTGGCGTACCAACGCATTTTTTAAAACTGCTCGTTAGGAAATATACCACCTTGACTAATAGAAGAGCAAAATATAAGCTTCAGTTTGACTTTGCGCCATAATTCCGTGTAGTTAAAAGGTCGTAGGTTCCTATTTTTTGCTGTTCTTGTGATTTTTTTTTTTAATCCTGCAAGAGCACTTGTATGTACTATGTACCCAAAAATTTCAAAACATAAGTTTACATCATTTTGGCTAGTTATTGAATTAATGAAATTTTCTTAAAGTCAATAATCAGCCAAATATTATAAAAACTTGTCATTTGAAAAAAAAAATAGGCTACATAGAACCGGCAATTTCCAACATTTCTATGCAACAGTTTTGTGATACATGATCTCTTTCAGGATTTAAAAAATAAAACTGACTAAATTAGCATAAATGGGTACCGGTGGCCTAAAGTATTAAGTTGCCGCCCAAAGCGAATGTAAAAATACCCGGCTACGACAACACTGCGCGCCTGTTTGTTCTCGTGTCAAGTCAGCAACATAACTGACACTCATACAAGTACAGCCCATATCGCTTCCTGTTCTACTACGTGCTCACACACATTCACTACACAACTAACCTCGTCCTATGTCAAGACACTCACCTCGCAGTGACACGAGGGCAGCGACTAAAGGCAAGTGTACATAAGTACAGTCAGAGCAGTCGCAGTGAAACACTCGAGTGCCGAGGGGGGTGATAGGGGGAGGGAAGACAGGTACCTGCATACCAGAGGCCTAACACTGTATTTTACATTCCTGCTGATAACAAAACTGCTCCTCAACATTTAGTGCAACTTAATTAGCCCCGGTTTCACCAACCAACGTTAACCTATTTCATCTCGTTTTTAGTTAACAACCTCGAATAAACATCTTCTGCGTTTCGCATGAGGTTAACCTATATTTCCTCAAGTAGAGATTAAATGCTAACTATCCAATTTCGGTAAAAGTAATTCGAACAATCTTACTTAAATATGAAACGAGGTGTTGTAAGGCCTCGTTTACACGTTGCGAGTAGCTGGAACAATGTGGTCGAGTAGTAACTGATAGATAGATAGCTGCCGCGTGTAGCAAAAACTTCTTGTTTTCGAACTCAATCAGGCCTGTGCAGTAATGCACACTGTAAACCAATTGAAAAGCTAATAAGTTCCAAAACTGAGAAAATTGTAAAAATCAAGTAATCTGTGACAATTCCTACCAAGGATAGTATTGTTGCGTGCCATGTACCTGGAGGCCAGTGGTCGGCGGCTGTTTCGTAACACCTTGAGGGCTGGCCGATGATTCAAAGCCCGGGTGGATCATAGTGGGAATCCCGCCGAAACTACGTCATAGATACCTGTCCCAACTGCGTCTTAACCCTTCGAGGGCGGCCGACGTGACTACAAGCACATCCGAAACATGATGAAATATCTATTTTTACACCCCTGTAATGCGGGGAACACCTGACTGTCTGGGCTAGTATAAAAGCACAGAATCGGCACAATTGAGGAGAGTTCGCTATTGGTAGTGCTCGAGGAAGGTGCTACACCTGTGGAGAGAGACTGGTGACGACATCTTGGTGACATCAGAGTCTACTGTGAGGCGGCAGGCGGCTACCTTCGGAGCAGTGTTGGGCGAATCAAGAGGACTGCTGCGGCGGGCTGACAGGCGAAGAGGAGGTGCGCGACGGGAGTCGAACCGAAGACCTCAAGAGTGAAGACTGCGGTGCACTCGGGGTGCTGCGCAGCACATGGTGAGCCATCACCACTTCGGACTGATAAGGTTGTACATTGTCATTATTAGAAAGACCATTGATTGGATATATGACTGAATTTTATTGTGATTTATAGTGTTTAATTAATTGATGGTAGACTTTTCTTCTGCTTTAATTGTCAAAGTTAATTAACGTGTCTGTGACACAGGAGTAATTGTGTGCATAACTAATTGTGTTGTGAGAGTTCTAGTTGATTACTGTTTTGTGTATTTCGTAGCTTTATGAGATATTAAATCCAGTACTTAATTTAACTCTTTTATTTGTAATTATAAGACCTCTATCCCAAAGAACTCATGGGAATTGCCCACATATAAAGTTTGTGCTCTCAAACTTGTAACACTGGTGTCAGAAGTGGGATAGAGCCATAAAGTAAATTCAATAATTAATTCTGTAAATAAAATCATTGCACACAATTGCTACTTAATTAAATTGAACCACTTTATAAATTTTAATTTTCATTGTAAATGTGAATGATTACAAGAAGAATGTCAGCAGAGATAGAAACACTAAAAGTCCTCATTGAGGGAATGAGTGGCCAGTTAAGTGGCCAAATAAATTCATTAAATGCAAATGTTCACAGTGTACATGAAAATGTTGATAAGAAAATTGATAGTGTAAATGAAAATGTTGATAAGAAAATTGATAGTGTAAATGAAAATGTTGATAAGAAAATTGATAGTGTAAATGAAAAAGTAGATAATAAAATTGATAGTGTAGATAGTAAAATTGATAGTGTAAATAAGCAAGTAGAGAGTGTTAGTAATCTTGTAGACAGTATAAGTGAAAAGGTAGACAAAGTGAACGAAGTGGTGGACAGAAAAATAGACGATGTTAAAGAAATGGTGTACCAGGAAATAGAGGTTGTAAACGAGAAGGTAGACAACATAAACGAAACGGTGGAACAGCAAATAATGGATCTAAGGAAGGAGTTGCAGGACTTTCGCCAGTGTCAGGAAGGTAGCCATCTTGTTACTGGAGAAGACAAGGTCTGTGCCGAATCAATACCTCAAGGCGGCGAAGAGAAGACTACGAAGTTTGAACCAGGCTGTAGTGTGATTCACAACCAGGCAGAAAATGGGCTGCAACATGTTGGTGTATCTAGTGTGCCTACATCGAACATTGGAAAAGGGATTTCTGTCAAGCCTGC
>PNEQ01075420.1:0-12381 GCA_003012365.1 Medauroidea extradentata
GAGAAAGGGGTGGAGAATGTGAGAGAGAGATAGGGATGGAGAATATGTGAGAGAGAAAGGGATGAAGAATGTGAGAGAGAGAAAGGGATGAAGAATGTGAGAGAGAGAAAGGGGTGGAGAATGTGAGAGAGAGAAGGGGGTGGAGAATGTGAGAGAGAGAAAGGGGTGGAGAATGTGTGAGAGAGGTGGAGAATGTGTGAGAGAGGTGGAGAATGTGTGATAGAGAGGGGTGGACAATGTGAGAGAGAGGGGTGGAGAACGTGAGAGAGAGGGGTGGAGAATGTGTGTGAGAGAGGGGTGGAGAATGTGTGTGAGAGAGAGAGAGGGGTGGAGAACATGAGAGAGAGAGAGAGAGAGAGAGAGAGGGGGGTCGGGTGGAGAATGTGTGAGATATAGAGAGGTGGAGAATATTGACTGCACTAACGTGGTTACGTGGTTGATTTAGTAACCTAAAAGCCGTTTCGGACACGGCTTTAGGAACACGTGATTTTCAAGAAAGGAATTTTGCACCAACATGTTTCAGTACATATCTGCACATCTGCTTCACGTTCAGTGGTTGTATGTTTTAACACTCACGTCTTAAACCAGATCACAGTAGTGTGGTGTCGCAGTAACAATGTACTGATTGGTGCAGTCAGATGACAGACGTCTCTGAACAAAGACACGCCGCCAATAACTATGACGCAGAGCTATGCACGTGCATACGAGGCTCTAAAACAAGTTGCTGCAGAATTATTTCGCGAAAATCGGAGGCCCCTAGGCATACTTAATATTTACACAAAGTATAACCCCAATTTTCGCTGCAAAGCAGGGTACGAAAGGGTAGGATAACTTGATATTGTGGTTACGGTGAGAGGATTTACAGCCCTTTAACGAGGTCTTAAGAGCCGATAACACAACAGCCATGCCCACACCAGGATTCGAAACCACGACCTCCTGCGCCGTAGACCAGTACTTTACCGACTGCGCTATGGAATCACAGCTAAGCGAGTTGTTCTTACCTTAATGGCCGTAACTGGCAGCCGCTGTTCCCTGGGTCTCAATTATGGGTATTCTTTGTTTAGGTTCAAAAGAGTGCTTGAATACATTCATTTTTGCACCTAAATATAAAATTTTTCTCCCAGGGAAAACCCGGAATGCCCCGCTTTTAAGTCAGCAAAATAATCTTTATATGAAAACTTAATTACCACATTGTTTGGGGGACGGGGGAGGGAACTTGCGTCATATTGTTTGGGGAGGGGGATAGGCATTCTTGGCTAACAGCACACAACAAAACAAAACGTGATCACAACAATGTAGTTGAAAAACTGATGATGGCGTGACGTCGACCGTTTTGTTAAGCTAACCACACGCGACGTGCTAAGGACGTAACCTGACCCGATGTCGGAAGTGTTGGCCCGTGGCGTGTGGCAGCGGCGAGATACGGGTTGTTCGCTAGGTACTCAAATACAGCGGGGGCGCGGGGGTAATTAAAAAAGGCAGGCGAGCCGGAGCTGTTCAAATACGCTGACAGAGTTACGACACATGCAGACGTCTCATTTGAATACATTGGCTTAACAATGCTACTAAGTTCTTCCGTTTACATGCATCTCTCACACATGTAGTGAAGACAAATATAACAAGAAAGCAACATTTTAACAAATAATTTACTGCAAATAAAATATTTATCTGGCATTAACAAACGAGTTGATTATCTAATACCTAAAATAAACGTCTATTTTATGAAATAATAGCTAGAAAATTGAATAAAAATAATACCTTAGCCCATTTTACTCAAACCCATAAGCTACAATGACAATTTAACAATATCTTACAGAACCTCACGTAATTGGGCAAAATATTTAGTGAGCGAGAGATTTTGGTCAGCGCTCAACATCAAGGAATTTAGTGCTGGTGAGGGGTGAGGTGAGTATGGAGCAGCGGCGGAATGAAAGAGCAAGGGATAAGGGAGATCCTCGAGGAAACCCACATACCAGCAGCATCGTCCGGCACTATTTCCATGCCGCCGAGAATCTAACCCGGATCACCTAGGTGGGAAGCGAATGGTCTAACCATTCGGCCACCGCGGTCCCAACAACATATCTAAAAGACGTTTCTAGTTATGGCTCTCCGAAAATTTAAAACATCATTAATAAACAAATTTAGCGCAAGGAATATCTTCCACGTAATTGCATAGCCTATGTTTGATGTATTTCTTATTTGTTTATAGCTCGTCTAAAACGTAGTACATGCCTAATACTTAGTTTGCGCACACAATGTAAATTTTAAGCCCAACTACAAAATTAAAAAAAAAAAATTGTTTGAATGAGACACTACGTCAAAAATTAATTTTATACAATAAAACCAATTGCATTGCCAATAGTCTCGAAATTGAATAAGTAGCTAAGATAAACCCACCATTAAATAAAATGAGAGATATGAGAGTTTTGTGGTCCTCTAACAACAAGGTCTTAAGATCCGATAAGGATGAAGTGATGTGAAGGGACAACATCCATGGTCGAGCTGGGATTCGAAACCAGGACCTCTCGCACCATAGACCGACGCCTAACCGACTACGCGCCATAGATTGAGAACACTTAACTATTGTGTTCTTCCTAAACCAGAACGGACTGTTCTTGTACACCTCAGCACACCGCCCCCGACCCCCCGGCTCGTGTAGCCGAATGTTAGAAAGTTCACCAGAGTGCAAACAAGACAATTAGCACGTGCGTGCGAGAGAAAGTGCGTGCGTGTTTGTGTACTCGGACACGAAGCTAAACCTTGTACAAAAACATTTTTCCTACGAAAAGTTTTATATATTAATGCCAGTTCTTCTACGACGACTCGAGAATACTACACACACAGTGAATAACTGAAGAATTTTACAAAACACAGAAAAGGAAAAAAATTATTAAAATATATTTTCAGTTGTAGGCCCTGTATATTCATTAACGCAAAATACGCTGTATACTTACAAGTCAAGGATTATCTTAAACGTTTATAATGTTGCTACCGTAAGCAATAAGAAAACCACAGTTTCATGGTTCGCAAACCTCCTTCGCATAACATGAACTTACGCTAAAATCTGTATTCTGCAAGTAAGACCAAATGCGGTCATAATTATCAACTTAATACACCACTATTAACAAAAAGAATTCACAGAAAGGTTTTCTGTTAAAATGAAATATACACAGCGCGCCAGCTTAGATGGCGAGTGGAAGCTACTGAGAGAAGGGCACATTCAAGGAATTCAAGCAGCAGGCCGCTGCAAAAACACCTAGTAGCCTATAAATACCGGAATGAAATCTACATATGTAAAATAACCAACCGAATTTAAAGCGGTAGTAATGTTACATGCAACACATTCCAGCTCGTTACCTGCCAACTTACATGGCGCGTGCTGTACATACGGTTAGTAACTAACTAATAGGACATTAAATTGAAACAATAAACATTATGTCTTCAAGATTTGTTTAAGATCATGCTACCTTACAACGGTTTTCGTGATAATGATTTTATTTTACGATTAAAGCTAGGCTCTCTTTTTTTTTTCCGATATCAGTTTCTTACTCCTAAACAAAAGCAGAAATCAAAAATCCGTTCTGCAGTTTTATTTAAAATAGTCGTCTGTATCTCAGTTGATTCTTTCAAGGCACTAAAAAACTATGGGTTTAGCTAATTATGTAATTAACGAAATTATGGTTGACATTTTAGTCGAAACCGTATAATTTCTTGTCTTAAAAAATTTGATATCACGGCAAAAACCATTTTAAACAAAACTGCCAAACAGATTTTTGATATCTGCTCTCGTTTAGGCATAAAGTAACTATCCCAAAAACAGCCGGGAACGGCGGAGAATGGACGTAACTCGAACTTCGGCAATTGGGCTCGTAAAGTCATTCACTAACTTTATTACTCGTCTAGAAACACGCGCCTAGTTTGCATGTGGCTTGCCGGCCCTGTCACTAACAAAACAAAATTACGGTATGGTTCATTAATTTCCCGCGACACTGTAAACAAACGACCGTAGTTTGCGTAACAGCTAGCATTGTGCCCACGTGTATCAAATGGAACACGTTGGCGGCTCCAACACACAACACTATCCGCACAGCAGGCATGTGTACAGGGTTGCCTAACGTGCCGTCCCGCAGGCGCTACCCACATCCCAGCCACCATTACCTATAGACTTTACAGTTGCCTAATTTTGACATTTCTCTTCCGAGAAGAGCATCTTTAAACAGGATCGCAGAGAACCTGTTTTTCCAGGAAGTTAGGACGGTTTAAAAATGAACACAATGGAGTTGACAGACAATTTTCTCTGAAGAGAAATGTCAAAATTAGGCAAACTTATACTGTCCAGGCTCCAGCTACGTACAAGACGAAACCTAAAGAACTAAAAACGTAAATAATTTGATGAGTATAATAATAAAGGCCCTGCTGCTAAACATAGGCAGTGCTCTGTCGATCGGATCGATGCCCAGTCGTTGCCAATGACGTCTGATGGGAGAATGTGATAATGACGTCACAGTCGTCAGGTTTTGTCGGGGTCGGTGGTGGAGTTGGCCAAATTTTGTAACTTTCACGGATAACTGGATGACAATACACCGACTTTGTTTATCAGATGGCCGCCATTGTGTTTTAATTAGTAATATAAATGCCCCAAGAAAAACACGAGCCATAAAGAGGAATCTTCGCCGGAGTCGAATTTCCACATTCGACGTGTGGGAACAGTGTAGCGATAAGAGCCAGTGTCCCACGCTCGACGAGAAGCATATCGCCCCTATTCGCAGCGCGCCAAACTGGCGTGCAAGGTTTTCCTTGTAGTATTTTTCCTACGGGACTTGTTCATCCTTACGTGCTTCCTGCAACTTGTGGGCAGCCTGCGCATGTTGAACGGTGTTGCAGCGTGTCAGGCGTATTCTTTTTTTTTAAGCGAAACCGCTCAACTTATTCGTATTACGTTTCCTTACGAAAAGAATAAACACTTGAAACTACGCTTCCAGGATTTTAAAAATCCAGCATGCTTGTTAGAAACATGTTTTTTTTTTTTTTTTTTGCTACTCAAAACGGCTAAAAACAGCTTTTATTTTTAATACCACCCGAAATCGAAAATTGCAAAACGATATGCATGTGTTGGTCCTTACTTCTTACTATTCAAAACTAAAATTTCAGAGTCACGACTTAAGACCCATAGGAAGAAGACTACAACAAATACCTTGCACGCTAGTTTGGCGCGCTGAGAATAGAGGCGATATGCTTCTCGTCAAGCGTGGTACTCTGGCTCTTATCGTTCCGCTGTTCCCACGCAACAAACGCTGCCTACCTGAAAGCCGTGTAGTGACGAAGCGTAAGTGTGTGTTAAATTATATTCGGCGGTCCTTAGTCGTTCTTATGATATCGCTTTCGAACATAAAATATTTTCTGCATAGAGAAGAGGAAAGCATTTCTAAAGAAATTAAAACATAGCACAGCATTCATGAGCTGCTGTTTTCGAGGATTTATTTATAACGGAACTAATTATAAATTCATATCTTTCCGGGTATTTAAAAAAATACCCAAGAGATCCTATAACAATGTAGGCCTCTTAAAGCTAAATAAAAATCGTTGGTAGTATATACAGTAGGTTTTACAGGTAGTAATCCGTACCAAATATAATTCACACTTATACCCATATTCTTACTCGTGCCTAGGCTCCGAGGTAAGCAGAGACCTTTAATGGCGTTGGATCCGTAAAAATTCACTTTTTTATATTTAAGGCAAACACTGTTAAACTTTTACACGTCAGATAACACGTAATTTACCCAAATAAAAGAAATAGGTACCATAGTTACTGCAAAATCACTCATCAAAGTCACAAAATGGCCGTAACAGTGTGAAAAAAAACAAAAAAAGTAATTATCTTATGAAATAAAATTTACAGGAACTGAAAGTCAGTGTATAGCTGCATTTTAAGACGTGTTTGACAGCAGTTTTGAAAAATTCAAAACTCAAATTTATGCAAAAATTAACTTACTTTCATCCATTTAAAAAAAATTCAAAAATGTAACCCTTTGTCAACACAAAGGTGTCTTGAAGTACCTCATAGCATTTAGTATCGATACGAATGCCTGTCAACATAACTGAAAGAAATAATTCACAGCGAAAGTACAGGCCACTAGCTAAGGCTTGAAGAAAATCAAAACCCAATACGACATATTTTTGTATAAAAAAAGTTCTTAAAACAAGCAAAAAGTTATAAATTCCGAATTTTTTTTTATATTAACATTTTCGTAATGGGTTTTTACGTACATCAAACTGTAGTTCGTGACACAGTTTCACTGTAAATTATTTAGTGTCATTATGTTGAATAGTTTTGGGGGGTTTATGCAGCAAAAACATGTAAAGTTTGACTCTGAAATACCATTAAGAAAAACTGACTTGAGCAATTTTTTTGTAAGAGGAAAATGTACTTCAAAATATCGTCTACAAAACTCGCACTAATGCATACAAATACAAAATTATGTTTATTGCCCTTCTTTAACGCCCTTAAACCTTCAAGTATTCATCTTTCGCAGTTATTTGACAATGAGTACAGTACCCAGTCTCCGAACAAAAAACATTAATGGGTTAAAAAGTGGTAAAGGGGGGGGGGGCGAGGGATCCCTGAAAATTTTAATTTTCTAAACAATTGATATGTTTTTATGATACATGGCTTGTCTTATACACATATTGTGACTATTTTTGCATTAATTAAAATTTTTTAGCTTGTATATTAGCTCTGTATAGTGGCAGGTCAAAGCCACAATTTGCATAAAACGGTTTTACACAAGAAACTAAGAAACTAAACCAACTAACTCGCCCAAATAAAACAACTCACACTGAAGTATGGTGCCACGGACTACGCCAAGTAATGTATACAAACAGCAATGAATGTGTTTTTTTTTACAATTGCGGCGCGGTCTACCGCAATTTTCATTATTATTTTATTTTGTATTTGTACCAGATTTTTTTTCTTGTTTTACACACAAAATGTGACTAAATTTGGCTCTTATCAATTTTTTTTCTCTCCCATAGTTTTCGCGTAATGGCTTGTTAAAGTCATATTTTGCATGTTTCCGTTTTAACGACTACACTAAAACCAACTGATATACCAAACTCAAAAAAATCACAGTGAATAAAGACATTGCAGGCTACAATGACATGCTCATAAAATTAAAGAATAAACATTATTTGTATTTTTAAAAAAAATATTGAACTTCTTAAATTTTTATTTTCAGTTTCAGCAATTTTTTAAAATTCAAATAATTTTGATTCTTTAATTTTATGAGCATGTCATTGTAGCCTGCAATGTATTTATCCACTTTTTTTTTTTGAGTTTGGTATATCAGTTGGTTTTAGTGTAGTCGTTAAAACGGAAACATGCAAAAATATGACTAACAAGCCATTACGCGAAAACTATGAGAGATAAAAAAATTTCACAAGAGCCAAATTTAATCACATTTTGTGTCTTAAATAAGAAAAAAAAGTATCTTGTACATATAAAAAATAAAAAATGGTGATGAATATTGCGGTTGACCGCGCCCTTAAAATATAAAATTGATAAATTTCCGTTTTTTTTTAAATACAAAAACCTTTGTTGTTTTTATACATTTCTTGACGTAGCCCGTGATACTGTTCTTCGCTGTGAATTATTTCATTTACGTTAAAGAGTGCGTGGTAGATAAATAAACGCTGAAAACATACATTGATTTCTACGATTTTTTCGAAGCCAATTTTAATAAAATACTCAATGACAATCCTAGAATGATATTGGCCAACTTTATGAAAAACTATTTATCCAGAATTACTAATTTGTTAAGCGTGATTTCTTGCGCCGCAGTTAAATGCACAAGGTTCCGGCGTCAGAGATTGTGCCTCAGAAGTTCGTAGCACTGGAAAAAACTTTGTATAAAACGTTGGCTAAAACTATTGTCTAGGATTGCTATTGTTTAATTTGTGCAAATTGGCTTCAAGAAACCTACAGTTATAGACTAACGATTTTAGCGTTGAATTATGTACCACGCCCTCTTAAGTAAGAAAATTAATAAATTAAATTAAAAAAAAAAAACAGCAAAGACCCCAGCAAAATTATTTGGGAAATTGCCCAACTCTCTATTGCGTTAATACTCATTTACGCCCATTTAACGATATGGCAATTACACTCAAAAACAAAATTTGTCTCTTATAAAATGTGTCTCTTACCAGTGTATGGAACTCGCTCATTGACTATATTGTTACTGTGGGTACGTTGGTTAGCGTGTCTACCTGGTAATCTCAAGGTTGTGGGTTCGAATCCCAGAAAATTCATAAAACCTATCGATATCAGGTTACTAAATTGTGTGTTAAGATTTCGAGAAAACATAAATTAGAGTATTTCGTATTTCTGGGAAATTTAGTGCCAGTAATTCTTAGAAGTTCAATTTTGTGAAAGAAACTGACTGTCCGTAAT
Organism: Medauroidea extradentata; assembly: GCA_003012365.1. Lineage (NCBI taxonomy): Eukaryota > Metazoa > Arthropoda > Insecta > Phasmatodea > Phasmatidae > Medauroidea > Medauroidea extradentata. Next base: position 8,447 of record PNEQ01075420.1, read on the forward strand.
TTTACGGACGAACCCGTTTTCTAGAAAAACTGAATGTCCGTTATTTTACAAAGATTTCTGGATAATGTTTGACTGTGCTTTTCCGTAATTTCACATAAATTTTTCGAACAGTGTATGAATTGTTTGACTTTCCTCTAAAACTCGACAAAGTGGACATGCCTGGTTTTGAAAGTTTGCTTCTAGATTCTTCATTCAAGATAAAAATAGCAGAGCAAAAGAGAGAACATCCGCATGTTTGGTGGAGCGGCGCTGCAGCAGAGAAGTACGTGATCGTCCCCTGAATGTTCCCACGGGGAGGCCCTGACCTGGCGAGGTAAAGAGAGCACGCACGTGGCAAGGCGGCAAGGACCGTGCGTCACAAAGAAGCGGCGCGTCCGGCGGTAATGCCGTGCGGGCCGATACACTGAATGCCAATGAAGGCAGGCCAGGCTCCAGCAAAGAAATGTACACACCCCGGGCCGAACATCGAGTATATAGGAGGATGTGTGGAGTGGAGGGGGCAGAACTGCGACGAGCCAAGCACACGCAGTGCAGTCGAGAGAGGTTCCTCCGAGCCCTGTGACCAACCGGACTGCAGCAACAAATATACGACAAACTCCGCTGCGAAGCTTACCATCCCAAAAGTCTAGATTCCACATACTACGTTCTTCAGAGCCAAGTAAAAGTCGAGGGAGTTTTTTAAACTGATTCATACCGTTAACCATCAACTGCAAACAAGTGAATACCGCTCGACTAGAACAACAAAAGTCCTACTAATAAGGGGGCCGACATTTTACTTCGTGATGCCTAGTAATTTTAACAGTTACTTTAATTACCTCTGAAAATTACCGATTGACCAATCGAAAGCCGTCTATGAAATTTTAATTCTAGATACAGACTTTACCGATTGGATGTACAAGTACGGTATTAAGAGTGTACCAAAATTTCAGCTAATGATGTGTAGCCAGTTAATTATTTCCCGGGCCAATAATTACATCCTAACACGTATAGTGTATCTTGCTAAGTACAGACAGTATTTACAAGACATATGTATAAGTGGTTAGAGCTCCTGGCCACTTTGCAAAACGTCCTGGGTTCGAGTCCCGGGCAGGTAGGATCCCCGGGTTCAGGACTGGGTGGTGTGCTGTTACCCCATCCGCATCCTGCAGAAGGAAATGGAAACCACCGGTATCAACCTCGCCTAGTCGCGCATTTTATCTTCCCCCTAACCCCCCCCCTAACCAAGGACCAAAACCAGCCTCCGGGTTGAAAATTCGTCGCCATGATGCATCCACAAGAAATTATCTACGTCCCTAACAAAGTCATACTATTTACACTCGCGATTCTGCATGTGCACACCGAGTTCCCAACTTGTTGACAGTTCCAGCACAGAACTTCTAAACTATTTTTCGCCGCATCAAACCTCGCAACGTATGTCCTTCACCAAGTCGCACTCATTCCCTGCCACGGGTCACCCAGCTCACAATTGGACGGTGTTATGCATCAATAGACCAAGCGCCACTTTACAGTTCGGAACAAAATATTTTTCTTCCTTATAAAAAGTATTTTATCCCTAAATCGTGCGATTATGAATACTGGATTTACAGGACCATTATACTTTTTGTAAGACTACTTCAAATCCGAAAAACTTGCATCATGTTTTACTGATAACTTAAAATTGGGGCTTAGTCTATTGATGCATAACACCAGCCAATTGTAACTCTCCAAGTCTGGGGGAAAATGCATTCACATGGCTTCAATGGCATATCTGGAAGCCTCCTTCGACAATATTCTGTAAGAAACAACATCCCTCAACCTTGCAATGGAAACGTTAACTAAATGGGCTTTGCTTTTGTGTCTCGTCGACAGCGACGTCATTAGAGACGGAGACAACACAACTTGACACAATAACAGGAAATGGGAGAGGACCTTTGTTAAGGTCATAGGTCCCTATTTTTTTTTTTTTTCGAATAATATTGTAACAAGCTTGCGGGCTTGGTACGTTTGAGGATGAAGGTCTTTGATAAAATAACGAAAATAAAGCTAATCTAGTTTATTTACAACTGTATATACAAAAAAAATCTATGTCTATAAAGATTTATCACAATTAATGGCAAACAGAAGAAATAATTACTATTTACATAAAGGATAAAAAAAATACATCTACACAAGTTCTCTGTCTATAGAAAGGTTACTAGTCACTCACAATGGTGGACCCAAAGAAATAATACCGCAGAATCTTTCTGGCCTAGAACCACCTTCTTCCTCCTACTTGCTGCGGTCCCACTCGCTGGACGCCCTTGAACAGTCGTCGCAATCCAATACTCGTCACTATCACTTCAGATCACACTAGGCACCTGCCAGCAAAATCTCTCTCGCTCCTGCTGCAGCTCCCCCTTATATACCTCACCCTCCTTCTTCTCGAATTATCTCGGCGGGTCTCTGTTCTCCAACCTCCTGGAAAGATGTCGCTTCAAAGTCACGCACAACCCCGAGAGATAAAGAGGGAACAGGATCATTCCAGATCACGATATTTTCTCTCGGTTACCCGATACTGGGTGCTGGTGGTTATCATGGAGTAATACAATCCATGCGGCACCCGAGGAGGCCTTTTAGCGCTGCCGCCACTGTATTGTATTTCGCCGCCCTGCCCGACAGCCACGGCGCCGAGGAGTGAGTGGGAAGGGGGGTGTCCTAGCTCCGCCACCACAGTATCGTACTACACCGCCCAGCCAGACAGTCGCGGCTTGCAACAATATTTTTAAAGATAGCAACAGATATCTTAAAACAGTAATACATATGTGTGGGAAATTGGTTTTAATACGCAGCATATTTTATAAACAAAAATTACTCAATTTTGGCTAGCTATCGACTTTAATAAAGTTACATTTCGACTTTAATAAAGTTACATTCAATTCGAAAATCAGCCGAAAATACATCTATTATTTTTTTACTTGGAAAAAAATTAAGCTATGTAGTAAAAACAATTTTCAACAATTTTATGTGACGATTTCACAATCTATGTCCTCTTTATAATTTATAAATATTAGAAAAGCAACATAAAAAAATTACCTGTAACCGGGCACGGTATACCGCAATTTTCATTACCATTTTTTATTTTTTTTATTTGTACTAGACATTTTTTTTTTCTTATTTTAGACACAAAATGTGACTAAATTTGGCTAATATGAAGTTTTGTTCTCTCTCATAGTTTTCGCGTAATGGCTTGTAAAAGTCATAATTTGCATGTTTCCGTTTTAAGGACTACACTAAAACCAACTGATATACCAAACTCAAAAAAATCACAGTGGATAAAGACATTGCAGGCTACAATGACATGCTCATAAAATTAAGAATAGAAATTATTTTTATTTAAAAAAATTATTGAATTATTAAAATTTTTATTTTCAGTTTCAGTAATTTTTTAAAAATACAAATAATTTTCATTCTTTATTTTTATGAGCATGACATTGTAGCCTGCAATGTCTTTATCCACTGTGATTTTTTTATTTGGTATATCAGTTAGTTTTAGTGTAGTCCTTAAAACGGAAACATGCCAAATAGGACTTTAACAAACCATTAGACGAAAACTATGAAAGATAAAAAAAATTTCATAAGAGCCAAATTTAGTCACATTTTGTGTCAAAAATAATAATAAAAAAATATCTGGTACAAATAAAAAATGGTGATGTAAATTGCGGTAGACCGTGCCCTTAAGGGTTCTATGGACCCTACCTCAAAACTTCAAAAACACATTACAATTCGCAATCGTTTATTAACTAAAGTATTAATGATACACAATTGATTTTTTTTACCATACGAGAATAAAGATGGTTTGTTTTATATATAAGTTTAAATTTCATATTCCGCGATGTTGAGTATTTTAAAAAAATGTTTCAATACACAAAATTGGGCTGTTTAGTTCTTCCTTTCTGAACAGGAAAATTAAACTTTTA